>JAYMSL010000119.1:0-38228 GCA_036897195.1 Plantago coronopus
GGGGGGGGGAGGGGGGATTTAAAGCAGAACAAGCGTAACTCACGTTGGCTACGAAGTTTTCACGGCCAACATCATGTCGAGTCAATTTCTCTTCCCTCATAATTTTTTTCTCCACGACAACCTGCGCAAATCAACATCAGCACCCGTTCTCAGATATTTAGAAGTTTAATATTGCTGTTACACATTAATGCTAGAATTGAAAGCAAAAACTATATTGCTATTGAGATCTAATTACAATTTCAAATTAGCTATTCAGATCGTATGCAATTATCAACCCATTTATTTAACAACTTCCAGTTCGCTAGATAGTAGATAACATGACTGTGATCCTTGAGCATCATCATCCATATTAAACAAAGACACAATCAATCTTTTCCAGGATGACAAACCAAGCCCCGATCCAAAACAAATTGAACACTTTTGATAAACATTGCATATTATACAAGTATTTAGTATTTCAACCTGTGTCGCAATTCCAGCATGATCCATACCAGGTACCCACAATGCATTGTAGCCAGACATACGATAAAACCGAATAAGTAGGTCCTGAAGACAGTAAACATTTGTCAGTTCGCATATAACTGAATTTCTGCACAAAAATATAAAGAAAAGTTGGTTTCACTGGCAGACCTGTATTGCAGCAGTGAGGGCATGGCCAATGTGTAGAGCCCCAGTTACATTAGGAGGCGGCAGCACCTGCATTGCAGAAGGGGAAAAGGATAAGGAACAAATGAATCTTCCACTACCCCCACGTTCATTTCTTTACATATATCATATATGACAGGTCCTGAAACATATTAGTTCTAATTTTCAACAAACTGCATATTTCAAGAAGTTGTTAAAATTGTTTTTAGTGTATATTATTTTACAGCCGGCAGTATAATATAAGAAATGAGACCACATTACAACATATATAACCAACAATTTACAATGAAGAGATCAAGACATTTGATTTTTGTTCCTTGTGAACTTCAGCCCTCCACCAGTCTCAAACTACGTAAAACTTAGATGGATGTTACTGATTACACGACAAACAGTATAAGACATGATCAGGAAGCAATTGATCTATTGTTAGAATTCATTCTCATGGTCTCTTCTACACCAAAGATGGGATGAGTCAATGGCATCTTGATTTACATGATCTATGTACATTGGAAGTATGAATGCACATATAATAACCAGAATATGTAGATAGAGAACAATAAAAAATATTAATTGCAAAATTATCTTATTCAGTTCATGTTACACACTCCAGTAGAAATTCCTAGTTAAGCCTTTGTTCAAGTAATATCTCCATCTAAAGTTACATTTTTTTCTACCATGGTGAGCAGAATTCAAGAAACTCACTATGGTATATGCCGGTTTAGAGCTGCTTGAATCAGCCTCGAAAAACCTCGACTGTTCCCACCACGGATACCACCTATACAAAGCACATGTCAGCCTCAAGAAAATAAAATCCGTGTATACCAAAAAGGGATAAAAGTGTAGCAATTATGCATACGCTTTCTCTACCGCACTAGGATTGTAAGTCCGTGCCATATGACGAGACAGCTTTTTCTTTTCACCCACTAATGTTTCTGGATCATTATAATCCTCTGGGTTTTCCTCCACAGCTCCTTTTTTTGCAACTTTCTTCTTATCCGCCTTCGGGGCGCTTGAGGCTTGTTGTGCCTAAGTGACACAGATAAATAAGTATTATTTTTGGAATGAGAAACATGTAAACATCAGACCATTAATGTAACTAGCCAAACAGGTCTTAGGAAATAACAAGATTTACATATACATTAGGAAAGACACAAACTCGGTTCAAAATGATGTTCATAGCATTGTGGTATTTCCCCAAGTGTAGAAAATACCTGTCTTCTCTAGTAATATCACAAATCAAAACATTTTACCAGCAAAGCTTGTTTTCTGTAGCATACCTTAAGCGCTTCAGCCTTTTGTGCTGCCTTCAGTTTCTTCAACTCTTTCTCCTTCGCCTAAATTAATAATCCATGGAACCAATTATTTAACAAAATCTGAGGATGCAACGCTTCATTTAATACAGAAAAAATTATATATAGAACACATAAACTCAAATAAACAATTCCTAGACTCTAATCAAATTCTAGATAAACCAATCTGCGGAAATACAAAGTAAAAGCACCTGCGATCACCAATTCTGTGAAAACACATTACTAGAAAATACTAAATGTTTAAACCACAGAGAATTACTATCTGCATTATTCTGGCAACAAATTGAACAATCAACAATTCTGAATAGCAAAGTAGTACCAACTCTACTGCATCATTATGCAAATTCGATAATTGAAAAGACAAAATACAGTACAAGAACAAGCACTGAGAAGTGCAAACCTTCTCTTCTTTCTTCTTCTTCTTCTCGAGTTCAGCCGGGGTCAGCTCCACATTATCCACTGATCCTCCTGACTGCAATAATCAAAACGAAAACATATCAATCCATCGAATCTCCAATACTACATGATTACTCAGTCTCAATCACTAAACTTCACATGCCCAATCAAAATTAAAACTTTAAACAAACTGAAGATATCAAGACTAAAGGACTGAGGAGCTCAAACCTTCTCTTCCTTCTTCTTCTCGAGTTCTGCCGGCTGCTTCACCGGATCCATTGATTCTACTGACTACAACAATAAAATCTAAAAGATATCAAATTTACCATCCAACCAATCACATTCTCAGTTTTAGCTTACAAAATTCACGGATTAACGGAATTTCAATATGAGTCAAAACAAAAGACAAAATCCAACTGAAACGAATTGAAGCAGCTGGAAAAGGTGGGTTATGAATAAAAGTCGTACCTTGGAGGAAAAAAGGCGAGATGAATTCTGATCAGCTGGAAGACGACGGTGGATGAGGTTGCAGGCGCCAAGTGCGTGTAGGGTTTTACAGAGTGGGGAAGATGGACTGCGTTTTGCTAAATTGTTTATCGTTAGTGCGATTTTGTTATTCATAAATAACGGTTATGGAAATATACTCCCCGCAGTATCTATTTAACACGAACTTATCAGTTATTTTAAGTATACTAGTCTCGTATTATGGTAGAGTATATGGAATGAAATTGCTTAGTAGAAACAAATGTGTGATGGAACAAGAGAAGAGGAGTCGATGGATTCTGTCTCTTTGAGATACAGTATTTGCCCGGCTCAAGTTCAAGATGTTTGTGGGATGTCGATGATGAATTTCATCTCTTTGTGATACATAATTTGCCCGGCTCAAGTTCAAGATGTTTGTGGGATGTCGATAAATGGTCTGTCGGAATAATAAAACTTATGAAATGTTGCGGTATTGGAACACGTGTACGGATCGGGAAAGCTTGGTTTGAATATATCTAAGTGCGAATTTATAGCAGGAGATTGGTGAACTTCAATAACATGATGTACGTGGCCCTACCATTGTAGTGTGATTGAAAGTTACGTATTTTCGTTGATTAATTAATAAATCTGAAATACGTAAATATAAGTGTGATACACCATCTAGTAACTATATCTGAAATTATTACTTAACACCCAAATTGAACTACACATTATCGTAGAGCACCTAATGCCACAACAACAAAAAAAGTTTGTGTAAACACATGCGTAGGTTCATCACTTGCATTGTAGCGAGCTCGAAGACCACAAAGTGGTTATACATGGCTCTTTGCACACTTGTGTTGGTGCAAGAATCCTCATCATCAAGATACTATGTGCATTAACTACTCTCACTCTGGGTCGCATCTAGTACCCAATATACTCGTTGTATACGTGAAAATAATGATACATTATGTATACGTGCATATAAGAACTCATTCTACATTTGACACCACATGGTTGCGATATCACATAAATTGAAAGCTCAACTGTTTAACAAAAATCAACAACATATTTAAGTGATGTCGATAAATTTACGAGAAAGATAGTATTTCATTATAAAAGAAAAACTATGCACGCATCCACGGAAGAGCCTACTTCTTAGTTACACTAGTGCAAGAGTGCTAGAGTAGTATTTTTGTTGTTTAATGAGTATTAGTAAAGTATTTTTTTATATATAAGGGTCTGTTATTTTTTAACTTAAATTTAGCTCAGTTCAGTTCAATATTGATTAATTTAAATTTGTATTTTACTTCAACTAACTTTAATTCAGTTCAAAAAATTTAACCTGAAAAGAACGTACGCTAACTCCACTTATTATGCCCCGGGTTTAACTGTCTGTGTAGTTACTAAAACCATCATTTTCTTGAAAATCACTTGTCTTTTGATCTAAATTTTGTTATATATATCAGACAAAAAGAAAAAGAAACAAAAAACTTCTGTATTTCAGCACTTGGACCGAATATCCCCGAACTTGGGCCAACTTGCCTACCTGAGTTTGAGAAACTAGGACTGGAACTAGACAACCTTTGGATCGATCCAGTAAAGCCGTTGAGCAAAGATAGCCCATTTGACCGTTTGGCCCAAGTGTATTTCCATTGTTCATGTGTTAGATCTCTTCAGACTTCACTTCAGTATTCAACTTCCTGTTTCCACCTAGATGGCTGATTTTGCAAAATTGCTATTTCCACAGGCTACTGAGTATCAGAATTGTGATACTTATATAGGCTGCGTTTGAAGATGATGCCTATTTTATTTGAATTCCACTCGAAGTATTTTGGAAAACAGACGAATTTCAATTTCTGAACACCGTATATATATAATTGTTTTCATTAAGAAAATTACGCAAACATGACCAGTTCATAAGTCCTGTAATTGGTTTGATGTTTCATAGGGTTGTTATATTCTTCGATTTTCCCTGGCGTATATATTCCTGTATCAAATTGACAATTTGAAAATAGAATCATCTGAAACCGAATCTAAGTATATTAACAAATGTGGGAAAAATCCTCCAAATGGTCCTGTATGTTTACTACTCCGCCCATTTAATCATGTAAGTTTTCCACATCCTCATTTGGTTATGTAAGTTAATTAAAATTCTAATTTTAATACTTGGGTAACAAATCTGGTGAGTCGAGTTAAATTTAGGTCTAATTCACCCCATTCAATTGTACTCGTGAATTTGTACTAATTCATCATCTAGTTCATTTACTAATTCGCGAACTAAGGAAAAAATAAAACATAATAATCAAACGCAAAACCCGTCATCCTAAATCATAAAAAACATCGCTAAACATAATCTATTTGACATCGGCTGCATTAACGTCCCATCGTATTAAACATTTTATAACACAAAGATTAACTAAACATGTTGATTTTAACCACAATATTCACTTACAGATTTTAGGGTTTAACGACTTGGTTTCTGATTTAGGAAGATAGATTTCACTTTTGGGTCTTATGTTTTATTTTTTCCTTAGTTCGCGAATTAGTAGGTGAATTAGATGGTGAATTAGTACTAATTCACGAGTTCAATCGAATTGGGGGTGAATTAGCCCTAAATTTAGTTCGAATCGCCAAATTTGTTACCGAGTATTAAAATTAGAATTTTAGTTAACTTACAGACCATATGAGGGAGTGGAAAACTTACAGGACCAAATGGGCGGAGCAGTAAACATACAGGACCAGGAGGATTTTTCCAACAAATGTGAGTCTTTAATGGACAAAGATCTTGAAAAATATTGCAAGGCATTTAATAAAAAAAAACTTCAGAGTCTAGCTATACAGGAACGTACTTCTTCTCATCTTCTTGATCACCTGAACTAACTTTCTCCGGAAACAACCTCCGATACTGCTGAATTGGCAATCTCCGAAAACTCCTCACCAACAACCACAAACCCGACAAATCCCTCTCCACACAGCTGCGCGCCGCCTCTACCAGATGTGCCACAACCTCGTCCGCATTGTCATGTTTGGTGGGTAATGGACGGTCTGGAACCCTTAGACGCCACTCCACATTATCCATTGGGAACGCGATTAAGTTCCGGAGTATCTCCTTTAACCCACCTTGTAACTCGGCTTCGGACTTGAGCATGTCCTCCCGTGGAACAGTGATCACCTTCTTGTTGCTGTTACAAATCCTTGCGTAGTTTTTGGCTTCTGGATTCGTGGGGTCGTAAGATTCTAGACCATATTGAAGTGTCGCGTTCAGGAGGAACATGTTTTCGTGTCCTTGTTTGACGTTAAGGAAGTCTGTTCTGGATATGAAGTTGCGGAAGGCGAGCACGGAGACGAAGTTCCGGGCTGGCTGAACGGGTTTGGCTGCCATTGTTGTGGTAGGTTTCTTGCTTCTTCTTACTGTCATGTTAACTAGCGATCTGGAGTTGTTTTTTGATTAGTGTGGTTTGAGGTTGCTCTATAGTTGTATTTATAGGTTTGGAAAATAGGTATAGAAGTCAATTAGTATACAAATCATACAAGGACAGGGGAATAAGTGTATAAGGCAATTAGTGTACGAATCATACAAGAACAAGGGAATTGTAATACATGTCGTGATTCACCTCCCATCTTCCGCGCGTGCATTACACATAAAATCCGGAAAAAAAAAGTAGTCGGATTATATTCTTGGACGGTAAACCGTTCTTGAGTGTATATGGAACGGGCATATCCATTTATATTGTATAAAAAGCGGTTATATCTAACTCTATAGTATTGAAACCAAAAAGATCAAAATAAAATCCCGAGCTAGGTATAAAATGTTGTCTTATTAGGATTATTAATTGTTGAGAAAAACCACTACTTATGGTATTTTAACAAAACACGAGTTCTTTTATTAAAAATTCATGTATAGTGATCTATCCCAATTGTTTATCTTCTTAATATGATCAATATAATAACAATTGGGATTCCATCTGGGCATTTGGTCTAGTGGTATGATTCTCGCTTAGGGTGCGAGAGGTCCCGAGGTCAATTCTCGGAATGCCCCAATTTAGTATCTTATTAATATTTCCTCTTTTGTGCTTTTTTTCTTCCTAAAAAGATAGTTGAATATGTTGTTTTAGGGGTACATTCAACATTTGGTCTGTGGTATGATTCTTGCTTATGGCGTTAGAGGTCCCGAATTCAATTCCCGGAATATCCCAAATTTATCGTATCATATTGATATTTCTCTTTCTTTTTTCTCTCCCAAAAAGTGTGTTTAGTTAGGCTGATTTTTGGAGGAAGCTTTCATCTGGGCATTTGGTCTAGTGGTATGATTCTCGCTTAGGGTGCGAGAGGTCCCGAGTTCAATTCTCGGAATGCCCCATTTTATCTCATAATTTTTTTTTAAAAAATGTTATTTTCTCTAATAGGACCATAAAAGTGTGTTTGATTGAGGAAATTTTGTTGTTATCAAGGAAAATAGCCAAATACCATGTTAGGTTTGATTTTCATGAGTAACCCAAAGTGGATAAGATTCTCGTTTAGGGTGCGAAGCATCCAAATACAATCATCATAAGGCTCGAGTTCATCTTATCTTTTCAATATTTTCATCATTTTGAGGAGAATTTAGTTATAATCAGGTTAAATTTCAAGTTTGATTTTCATGGCCTAGCTAACTAAACTCAATACGTAATTTCGACAAGAGAGCGAGGTTCTGCAAACTGTAAATGGTTTTGATCGTGCAAGTACTTTACCTTTTCATATTACAAATCAAACGACTTTTTGGACAAATACCCCATAAACAAACACCAGTAGGTACACTACCTAGCTACTTATGATTCGAAAATGATTTTTTTAAACGGCAAAGCGAAAATCAATAATTGTTTCTAATTTTCCCTCGAGGTAACTCAAACTCCCGACATATTGACTAGAGGTGGAGCGTCTTATCAACGGAGCTGCAATTCGTTCTCTAATCCAAAAATGAATTACTAGATACTAGTATCTATGTTGATATACCAATCTTATACCAACAAAACACACTTTTGAGTATCTTTATCTTTTCAATTTTTCTCATAGCAGTGCATGTGAAATTCCAAAGAGCTTTGCTAGTTGGAGACTGACGAACATGTGTAACTCAAACCTTTTGCCTCTCTACCAACAACCTCAAATGATTCTAGATACTATTCTACTCCATAGATATAAATGTTATTTTTTCTCCTTTTGAAACGATAAAATTATATTAATTACAAGCGTGACAACTTTACAAGTGAAAGGTGCAAATCTTGTATCAACATATACGCACACATTCATACCTATACACGATGTGGAGTACTCTGGTTAACCTTTAAACTCAAAATGTTTTAAGTTTTAATTGTGACAAAACCTAACTCAGTTGGTAATACGCTACTTCATGTCAAGGAGTAGTTTCTAGTTTCTTGGTGTTGGTTTTGGGAATTCCCGGTTTGGGGGCGAGGTTTAGTCGAAGTGTGTTTACTGGTTTAGGAGAACAATTATGTGTTCGTTGGTTTAGGTCCAGGTTGTGTCTTCGGTGTTGTTAAGTCGGGGGTTGGTTTAGGTGAAGTCGGTTTTGAGATTGGTTTAGTTTGAAGTCGGTTAGGTCTGGTGATGTCTTTGACATCTTCGTCGGTTAGGTCTGGTGATGTCTTTGACATCTTCTGTAATGATCCCGAGCATTTCTTATGCTCATTTCTAATTAATGATAAATTTTACCGTTTTAAAGAAAAAATACACTACTTCTCCAACTCGAAGGTTAATGAAAAACCATCATTTATACTCGTTTAAACTTTAAACACTCATGTATATACATATACACCATTTTCATGTACAGATTGAAGGTTGTGAGGAAGTGAAGACAGTACAGCAGCTGCTACATATGAGTGGTGCTGTAATTTGTCACATGATCATATATGGCCATATATGTTGCAGGCTTGAAACAATAACAGTTGTCTGTGTGTTTTCATAATCATGATCATCATCAGTCAATTTACACACGACAAAATCATCCCATTCTCTTGAATTTAATTGATGGCAAATTGTTTTTCTCGAGAAGTAAATGAGAAAGCAAGCTCATCCCATTCCATTTTCTTCCTACCCACTGCACATATACAGATAGGCTGGCTTTAGACTTTCTTCATCCCTGTGGGGCTGTTCTGAGGTGTATATTTTCACTTTGATTTGGTCATCTGGATATGGATAGGGTACCCTATGAAGTATAAGAATTGTATACTTTATCATTATTTGGACCTAACTCATACCAAATCATGAATAATGATTTCGGGTTCGGTCTAGGTTTAGACGGGTACTAAATGGTCGATGTAAATCCGGGACTTAATTAGTACGAGTACCTATATGTATATATATAGTTCGAACTCAAGCAAGACCAACTCTAGTCCCAAGTTTCTTTTTTTTATATCGTAGGGAACACACGGTCGCTATCTTTTGAATGCACACTGGTTAAACTCACTGCAAAGTTAAACCGCAACAAGCTTCGAAAAACTCGTCTCAGAAGGTATAAGCCACTTAAATTCACTCATCCTGGAGTTTAAATTTGTGACCAAGAAAAAAATAATTTCTATCTTTTTACCAACTCAGTCGATCAAGGACTATTGTCTACAAAACTCGGATTATGGACTCTATTTGCATTCCTCTAGTCCATTGCATAATTGACAACGAAATACAACTCGATCAATTAGTAATACGATTTACTTTTTAACTCTTAAATTAAGGTGCGATTCATCTTTTTACCGTTTCAAAAATGGAAGGAAAAAAGAATTGGTTAAATACTTCTGAAATATATATCCAGATAATTTGAGAAGTGGGTGAGAATATTTTTAAGAAAGGGTGGAAAGTGCAAACACCACTTTTACAATACAAGAATTTATACCAATGAAAATGTCTTTCGTAAAATCTATACATTCTTCCAGAAAAGTATATATTTCTACCATTTATGTATCTAACCAATGGATATTGCGTAACTTTTACTTTCTGAAAAAAGAGCCGTTTTTAGCAGATTCGCACACAAATATACATTTTTCCTACCAAATCTCATCATCTCATAAAAAGGATTGTACAAAGTGACCATAGTATAAAACTTTATGGTAAAAACTAAAAACCGAATGCAAAAAAAGTGAAAAGCTAGTGGCCCTTGGGCACTTTTTAATCCTGCTGAGACAAAAACTGAAGGCTTTTCCATGGATTGATGAGATTTTCCAAATCAGTAGAGAAAATCATTAAAGAAAGATTAGCTTTAAAGTTAAAGAAATGGCTTTAACTAGCAACGACTATTAGTCACTAACCACTCGTCAAAACGAACGCAAATCGCACTGACAGTGTGATTAATTAAAGACAGTGTGATTAATTAAAGTAATACGAACAAAAGTGTGGCCTAGAATTCATCAAAATCAGGATTCCCATGAATAAACACCATTATTCCCTTCCAAGAAAAGCACCCCAGCTCCTGCATTGCTCTGCACTAAAACAAATCTGCAGGTGTTGGAACTCCAAACCCACTTCACCGTCTCCTCCTGCCCATTTCAACTAAACTAATGCGGTCTTATTCGATATACGGAGTCAACATCATATATTCGATCACTGACTTCATTTTGTACTTACCGTAAAACATTATACTTTCAATTTACAGTATTGTCACCGCATTACATGTATAATGTAGTAACACTGTATACGTCATGTTAAACACACATTCAACACTTAATTTTGAAAACGAAAGATCAAACAAGGGAAAATGAGAAACTTCTAGGAGAGTCTACTAAAAGTGGATTTTTTCAAAAAATCCACCTAAAAACATCATTTGTTCATAATAAAACATCAATATTTTGACATAAATATCAATTATTCACAACAAACGTCAACTATTTATAACAAATATCAACTATTTGCAATATATCGACGGTTACCATGAAACGTCGACTATTTACTTATACATCAACTATTTTGCCACAAAATAATCGACTATTTACATTACACATCGACTATTATATCATGAACATCAAATGTTTATGTGTACATCGTCTATTTTACCATTAATATCAACAACATTAAGTGGACTATCCTAAAATTCCACTTACAGGTGGACTTTTCCAACAATAAGTATTACCAAATTATTGATATAAGATGTTAGTATTATCGATGGAGCATTCCGATTGTAACATTGTGACTTAACAAGATAATCCTTATATAGCGCGTGAACATAACTCTCGGCGAAGATAACTCTTACAAGAAGAAAGTTGTAATTCACGTTTTCTTTTACCAAATTATGAACTTTATGTCAATATTACTAATATTAACTTTTTTTATGACATTGTAATACCAGTTTTCACAATAACTATCCAAATTAAAGCTAGTGTAAAGAAAAAGACAAATAATTTGTAAATATAACTCTGAAAAAGACCAACCCGAGAATATTAATGTGGGCTGTAGACTTGTAATCATGTTTAATTCACAAAAACCTCAACCATTTCATACAAAATAGTAGTTTTATACGAAGTTTCAAGTTAAATTGGGTCATAAACTCATAATGGATAAAATTCCGAATTAATCAACAAATCCCGTTATCAATAGTTATTTTCATCATAAATCGTCTATAATCTATAGATGTATCTGTTTTTAATAAAACAACCTACATTATTATACACAACCAAATCCTATAAAAAATGGATACTGTGATGGAAGGGAAAAGGAATTTCTCTTTTTCTTTAGTCTTCTTCTACCACTTATCTACAGACCAGAGTAGACTACTAACAGTACTAGACTACTAATTCATCCGTTCCACCCGAAACTTTTCACTAAATTTTCATTGACTACTTTTCGATTACATATTACTTTAAGAACAAGTTAGTAAAAAATTATAAAAAAAAATATATTCTTATATTACAATTGTAATATATTTTAATATAATTTTTATTAATTTTTATCCAGTGTTATTTAGAATTTAAAATTTATCAACGATCGAACAAAAAGTCAACAAAGTTAAATGATAAGTTTCGGACGGGACGGATGATGAGTTAAGATTATTATGGTCTTTGTTGGATGAGAAACCGACCCGCAAACCATGTTACCGTTACCAACACACGTGGCATCCACCTGTCACTTCTTTGGATCCTCTTCCTCTTAAAATCCCTTCTATCTCCACACACTCATCTTCTTCTTCTTCTTTCCCTTCTTACAAAACCTTCCCTCATTCACTCTCCTTGTCCGAAAAACATCCAAAAAACTCACAGGAATAAAATCTAGAAATCCACTTCAATTAATAAATTCCCTTATTAATCGACGATGGCTTTTCCCCAATTATAGCAAGCAATGACAATCTCATCCCATTTCTCACTCCTCCTCATCATCATCAGCAGCATCGGCATCATCTTCTTTGTCAAGACAAATGCGTCGACTGAATTCGACTTCGGCACGCTCTCGCTCACCAGCCTGAAGCTCCTGGGCGACGCACACTGGAGCAACGGGAGCGTGCGGCTCACGCGCGACGTCGGAGTGCCGTACTCCGGCGCCGGGAAGGTTGTGTACTCGAAACCGATTAAGTTTAGGAAGCCGGGATCGCAGACTCCAGCTAGCTTCTCGACATTTTTCTCGTTTTCGATCACGAATTTGAACCCTTCGTCGATTGGCGGTGGACTGGCGTTTATGATGTCGCCGCAGGATGAAGCGGTGGGGGATGCCGGTGGGTTTTTGGGCGTGATTGATGCGAAGGGAGAGCAAAACGGTGTCGTTGCGGTGGAGTTTGACACTTTGATGGATGTGGAGTTTAAGGATATCAATGGGAACCATGTGGGCTTGGATCTGGACTCGATGGTTTCGACCCATGTGGGTGATCTGGACGAGGTAAATGTTGATCTTAAGAGCGGGGACTTGGTTAATTCGTGGGTGGAGTATTCCGGGCCGGATAGGGTGATTAAGGTGTTCGTTTCGTATTCGAATTCGAAGCCGAAGGATCCGATTATCTCGTCCACCTTTGATTTGAATGAGTATGTTAAGTCGGATTTTATGTTTGTTGGGTTTGCCGGGTCGACTCAGGGGAGTACTGAGGTTCATAGTGTTGAATGGTGGAGTTTTAGCTCCAGTTTCGAAGGCGAAAATCCGGGTTCTAGCTCGCAGTTGCCACCTGCTTCTCCGCCTCCTCCGGTGGGGGATTTGATGAATCCGACTGCGAATATTGTGCAGCCGCCGCCTCCGCCGGAGGCAGCGGCGCCAGCAACGGCGGAGAGTGGTGGTGGTGGGAAATGTCATAGTCAGTTTTGCAAGGATGGGCCCGGAGCAGTGGTTGGAGTGGTGACAGCTGGCGCGTTTTTCTTGGCGGTTTGTGCATTTTTGTTGGTGTGGGTTTATAGGAAGAGGTTTAGGCGTGAGAAGAAACAGGAGACATTGGCTTCTGATGTGATCAAAATGCCTAAGGAGTTTAGTTATAAGGACTTGAAGCTGGCTACTAAGGGGTTTGATTCGAATCGGGTTATTGGGAACGGGGCGTTTGGGACGGTGTATCGGGGGATAATGCCGGGGGATGGGGAGATTGTGGCGGTTAAGAGGTGTAGTCATAGCGGAGGGCAGGGGAAGACGGAGTTTTTGTCGGAGTTGTCGATAATTGGGACGTTGAGGCATAGGAATTTGGTTAGGTTGCAGGGCTGGTGTCATGAGAAGGGGGAGATTCTGTTGGTTTACGACTTGATGGCGAATGGGAGCCTGGATAAGGCGTTGTTTGAGTCGAGGATGGTGTTGCCTTGGCCGCATAGGAGGAAGATTTTGCTTGGTGTGGCGTCGGCTTTGGCGTATTTGCATCAGGAGTGTGAGAATCAGGTGATTCATAGGGATGTGAAGACGAGTAACATTATGTTGGATGAGGGGTTTAATGCTAGGTTAGGAGATTTCGGATTGGCTAGGCAGGTTGCGCATGATCAGTCACCGGATGCTACCGTGGCTGCAGGGACGATGGGCTACTTGGCGCCTGAGTACTTGTTAACTGGTCGAGCTAGTGAGAAGACGGATGTGTTTAGCTACGGTGCGGTGGTGCTAGAAGTGGCGAGTGGACGTAGGCCTATTGAGAAAGAAGTTATCGGGGCGGGGAAAGTTGGAACGAGTAGTAATTTGGTCGAATGGGTTTGGAGTTTGCATAGGGAAGGGAGGCTGATGATGGCAGCTGATCCCAGGCTCTCAAATGAATTCGAAGAGGCGGAAATGAGGAAGGTGCTCTTGATCGGATTATCATGCTCGCACCCTGACCCGTTGGCTAGACCGACAATGAGGGGCGTGGTTCAAATGCTCAATGGCGAAGCTGAGGTCCCAATTGTCCCAAAATCGAAGCCTACATTGAGCTTTAGCACATCGGACCTCTTACTAACGTTGCAAGATAGTGTATCGGACTTGAACGGATTGATCACATTGTCCACCTCCTCGTCGGAAATCAGCTACACCGGCGGTGGTGGCGGCGGGAGTAGTGCTCTAGATTTGGTCTAAATGAATGGTAAAATTTTGGACTAGTAATAATTTACATTCAGGGTTACATTAGGCCATATAGTGTTTATTTATTACTACTCCCTTTTTTTTACCATAAATTCATTGATTTATTGGACTATGTATATTGAATGTATGTATCTATAGTATCTTGTGGGATCATCATGTATTGATTATACAAGGGTTTTGGGACCAAAGAAGGTGTTGCATCTTTTGTCAAGTTATTATCATTCTTTAGGGAAAAGTTGACAAAATAAGAATACTGGTGGTTGTCATCATCTTGCCTTGAATTTTGTTGTATTCTCTTTTCAGCCTTATTGGAAGGAAGCTGTACTACTGTACTAGTCACGGGACGAGTCGAGTAACTTACAACGTGCTCGAGCTTGGATTGGGAAAGATTGTAGAGTCATCAATCCGATCTATCTGATTTAGGTAAACGAGATCACAAAACAAAACTAACTTACAACGAGTTAGAGCTTGGGTAAGGGAAAAATGTAGACCTCTATCAATCCATCAATCCGATTCATTAAGTAAACCGTAAACGTGATCACAAAACAAAACTCTGATACTGAAAGAGTCTGAATTCAAAGCTTATTGAACTAAAACTCTGATACTGAAAGAGTCCGAGTTCAAAGCTTATTGAACTAAATGCTACCTAAGTCTCGACTCGTATAACAGTCCCGTACTAGGTGAAGTAACAGCCAATCCAAAGTCAAAAGTGGACGTTGCAGGACATTGAGTATAGGTCTGGTAAAGTGGCATGTGACATAATTGGGAGGAAAGGCATATTTACTGGCACATTATGTCATTAACTATGTAATTAATTGTGGATCTTATCTTAACTTACATATTACTTCTGCATTATTTCAACATAATTGGTACTCGAATCTGGAGATGATTCTTATATGTAAAAGTAAAATAAAATATGAAATCTAACTTTTATATTACCCTTAGATTATTATGGTTAATCACATTATAAAAGGATTAAACTTTCAAGATAAAACCTGTCAGCGAATCTACCGTCCACTTTTAATCCTGTCCTGTTTTGGAACTGGAACTATTTTTCTATTCAATCCCTCAGCTTTCACTGTACTCGGAAATTTTAATAAATTCATAAAGTTACTTTATGGGGTTAAATTTGTTAATTATTGTTACTTGTAAATAAAAATAGTACTCATGAAGCACACAACTTTACTCTTACACCAATGCCCATAGAGCCTTTTAAGAAACTTCAGAGACAGTTAGGTTGGACACGAGACTTCGTAAAAACCATAACAAACTCTCAAGATAATTAGTGGAGTTCCACGAAAAGTTCATCAATACCGGTATTCAAATGAAAATCTCACAAAACATGGTTTTGTTTACTCCAATAAATTGGAGAGTTTACCAATACCGGTATTCATATAGAAAACGTGACAGTTACACATTGTTTACGAGGCTTGGGTTGGGAGTTTTGGTACGGAATGAAAACCGATTTTCGTTTTGTCAATTTCTCTACCAAACGAAGAGTTCAGTGTTGGAATTGTCTCTAATACCGGTATTACGTCCAACCAAACGGTCCATTATCCTTCCTCAGTTCATTTGAGTTTTTGGTGTTTTGTTAGTCAACAAGTCAATACTAAAGAGAGTAACTCAGTAATAATCTTGATTAGCACCTTCTGATCTATAATAGAATGTTTCTATGGTGACAAGTTACAACCTTCCCGACTTTTAGATCTGTACAGTTTTTCGTTAACCATATGCACGTCTTGTTGGTGTCATATGTTCACTTTTAAGCTATTGCATTTAATCTATAATCAGATCAGATCAGTGAAAAGTCATATGTTTGGAGTAATCGAGGGTGAAGCTGCATTTGTTATGAGATTGATCTACACTCAGATTATATGTACTGTAAGATTTATCTGTTCGATATGTGTAAAGACTTATTATTGATTATATTGACGATTTTAGATGCTCTGTATTACCACTTCGAGTTGGATTTATTCTTTAAAGTAGGCTTCGCCTTGGCGTGAGCCCATCTCACGATAGGCAGCCAGTCGCGTCAAAATATTTTGGTTCTGGGGCGTGACAGAAGATAACTCTCGTAGTTCTATGATTCTATCAACGTGGAATATAATTAGCCAAACAAAGATGTTAAACTCACAATTATGTAAATTGTACTGAATATTCAGGGATCTGAAGTGGGATAATATCAACAAACCGCACCATCAACTTTACTTTATAAGTTAGTTGCCAAATCATATCAAAGAGAGGGGTCAGGTTAATACAATTGGCCATGAGAAAAAGGCCAAAGTGTACAACAACAATAATTAGACACCTACTAATTAATTGTCTCTTGTTCAACAAGTGATTAATTTAATTAACTACCGGAATCTGTACAAGTGCCCATAGTTTGTTGGTTTGCTTAGGTACATATATTCTGACTAAGCCAGTTACTAACAGTGTTTAGTGTCATTACATAAGTTGAATAAGCCCATAGTTTAAAGATCAGCTAATGCCATTAAGACAGACAGAATAATTGAAGTATTATTACAGCGACATTCATGCGCATTGTCATTTCGGAACGTTATAATTTTGACTAATTTGTTCTTGGTAGGGGCCTGCCCATCACTAATTATTGGACCATAACCATTTGATTGATTACGAGTTACGACTTTACTCTAATTTAGTTAGATTTAATTAATCAATTTCTGGGTCGATGATAGATCAATGCAAAGATCCGTTAGTATCTTGAAAAAGTCCTTCTCACTCTAATGTTTGTCGGTAATCGGTATAACACGTAACACCATGCATATAACAAATAATACGTACTACAAAACTTCTTTGTATTTCGAAAAATATGAAAATTTACGAAATAAATAATTGCAACGTTGATGTTTAATTTATTTCGATGAACTAGTTAAAAACTACTAGAAACTAGTGGAGTGATGACTTTTGCTTAATTTTGATGATTCCTTAGACCGTGGACAAAATTTACGTCAATTAAACGTCACAATACAACTCGTTGTTTTAGATTTGATATTATTGTTAAATGGTAAGTTTCTATTCAAGATTCATTTAAATTTTCTATTTTTTCATTTCAGATAAGTGTTCTCCATTTCAAAGTGTATACAATCACCCATGTGAGATTGTACCAGTGACTTCTGAAATACGGGTTTCAGTTTTACACTCGAATTCAAACGCTTTTACGTCTCAATACAACTAGAGAATAGGATAATAGTACATCATTATTAATACTAATCAAAGCTGGTTAAGGTACTGATTGCACAACTAACGATCTCCAGCCCATCTGAAATACGGATCAAGTTGTCTAGAGCCCAGACGAAAATTTGGGCCTAAACTGTGGTGTTCACCGGGCTACTAGCACGTCTTGAACCGTTAACCTTGTGATTCGGACCTTACCCACAAAATTAAACCATTGAATGCAAATAGTTTTCCAAGTTTCAACTTTGAACTATAAAACGTCAAATGCAGTTGTGAAGCATGTTATTGATTAGTTAGGTCAAAATAAATGTAGATGTTACAATTTTCAACATCCACCAAGCTGAATTCAGATGGTTTAGTAACGGTTGCGAAGATTGAGTGATATTCCATCCTCCAACCATGAATACATAAGTTTGACGACTTAGAGAAAGAGAACATAAAAAGAGTAGCTAGCTCGAGCGGGAAGCTAGTCAAGTAGGAAGCGTGAGGATAAATATCAGACAATGGTTTTCTACGAATGAAATCTTGATTTAACATAAACATTATCAGGCAATGGCGTGGTTTCCTCCTTATATATTCTAAATTTGATAAGATGGTTGTTAAGTGTTTAATTATGAATTTTAAAAAAAAATCATGGTATAATCCGAATAGAGTGTTTAATTAGTTGGTGTTTACTTATCTATCATTGACCATATGTAATAATGTAAACATAAACTTTATATAAAAGAACCGATGAATCCTAAGTATGATATAATAGTGCTCGACAAGATGTAATTCGAATTATAAAAAAAATGTCTAAACTTTGTAGGTATGGAAAAAACTAAAAAACTTATAGCATAAGAACACTCATCAAAGTCAGTTAACTAGTTACACATAACATATACTCGTACTGCTTTTATTCCAAAACAATCGTCCATCGTGGGAGTTAGAATATCAGCATATATTGATAGTGGAGTTCACTTTACTAAAATTAATTAATTAGTGTTAAAGTTCATTTTAACTTTAATGAGACAAAGAGAATATAAAATATTATAAATTTTCATAAAATGACAAATAAAGGGAAGTGAAAAACCTCCATTGAATCGTGTAAAATAGCAAATATTGACAATATGTCATAGTGAGAGAATGAGAAAATTGATAAAATGTTCAGTTCCAGTTTGCGTGTTTCAAGTTATATATCCTCCATAGAATTGAGGATTATTGGGAGGCATGAAAATATCTCAAGGAGTAAAAAGTTAAAAAGTAAAAACATCAAAACAAGCATTTTTATTACTTGCAGTCGAGGTGTACCGTAACTCTAATCCGTAACTCCACGTGTCACGCTATTACTGGATGACGCCACGTTTCATGACGAAGCTAGACCATATTTACAATTAAAGACCTCGCGAACTGTTTCGTCCCTATTTTTCCAAACTTCTCTTCAGCTCTTCTTCCATTCTTCCCTATTTCTCACATCTGTTTTTTCCACATAATCGCGATCCGTTGAAGCTCAATAGCTATCTCGTTTGATCAATGGTATTTCCTCTTCGATCTCCACTTGATCTTCGAAGATCTGTCTTCCATTAGTGTTATTTTAGCTCGAAATGTGATCTAACCATCTAGGGCTTTTTATCGATTTATTGTTCTTTCATATATGTTTGTTGATTTCTGGACCAAATGATGTTCTTGTTTGATTGTGTTGCTGTGAAGGTTTCGGTTTCAGCTAGGTGATGTGATTTTTCATGCATGCATTTCGGTTTTCATTGTCTAGAGCACTAGAATTTTGATTGTTTGGTGCTGAGTTGTTACTTGTTAGTGATCTTTAATGAAATGAATGTTATGATACTAGTTCTTTTTGAGATTTTTTTTGTTGCAATGCCGATTTGTGCCTTGCAGTGTAAATTGTGTAATGTTATGTTGATTTATCTGCTCAGTTGTTATCTAGCTGGGCTCTGCAAATTAATCCTATTCTAATCATGTGTTTATACCTGGCTGTCTCTGGTGAAATCTATTGCACCTGAATTGATGATCATAAGATTGAGCCTGAATAGATTACTACTTGTTCTTCAAAAGATGTGTTATAACCGTCTAATGTCAAACTCGAGTTTTGTTGTGATGATTTGCCATCAGTAGCGTTTTCCTTTTCTAATGTTCCTCAGATGACAGATTTGAAACTGTAGTTCTTTGTTCCATTTCCTCAAAATTCCGTCCACGGTCCACCCCACTTATTCATGATATGGTTGGTCTGCTTGATGATTCGATCATCCAAGTACTAGTTGCCTGGTGTTCTATGTTTATCTATTAAGGCTGTACTGCCTCTTTATGAATTTGTATTATTGTTGATAAGATATGCAAATTAAGATTCCAATCGCATCACTCGTTGTATGGTATTCAATTCTATTTTAATATAGAGTAAACTGCCTGTTTATGCTCTTTTATTATTAATAAGATATGCAAATCGAAATATTCCTTCAGTCCTTCTGCCCTGTGTTTAATTTGGGAGTATGGGTGGTTGCAGTTGAATTTCTACATCCGTTAACTTGTATCACTTGCACATACGTAATTTTGCACTCCACCTATTATTCAGACTAGTTTGCTTCAAAAAGCTACGCATCCCTTCTTTATCTAGGATCATCTGCACACTTCAGAATGGTATGTTGTTAAGAGCACTTAGTCGTACATTCTTGTCCAATTTTCTCTTCAGAGGTCAATTTTGGCCTTGCACAGGTCATGGATATTGAATGATCTTTAGTTGTGTGGAGATAGTCTTATTTGCTCAGGATATTGTGGGGAATGTTGTGGTGTGCAATGGTTGCTTGTAAATTGTAATTCTTGTTTGAGATTCATATACTTCATTTATTGAATCAGTTTAGTCTTCTTTTCTTGACGCACCCACAAATAATTTTACCTATGTGCTATGTGTGTACTAAGAAGAATTGAGCTGATTGTTTTATGTTCTGTCTGCCCTAACTTGTGAGTTCCAATACTATTTTTCCCAACTAAATTGTAATCTGATCGGGCAAAATATGACTATGACTCAGGATTCTGAACCACAAGGATTCAACCCAGGACTCATTGTCCTACTTGTTATCGGTGGTCTGCTGCTGACATTCCTTATTGGAAACTATGTTCTCTACACTTACGCTCAAAAGACTCTTCCAGCAAGGAAGAAGAAGCCTATCTCAAAGAAGAAGATGAAGAAGGAAAGACTCAAGCAAGGTGTATCAGCACCAGGAGAATAAGTATAAGGGATTTTTGTTACAAGTTTGGGCTGTTGTTTTCTGAGTATTGTTAAAAGTCTGTCCAGAATTTACCCTTGCAGTACTGTAGAACTGAGGTTAAGGAGTTCATTTCCAATAGTGTAACTGGTCCTTTCGGAGCATTAGTTCCAATGTTAATGACTTAAAACCAAACCATATTCATCTTGTTATGTGCGTAATTATTTCCTCCTGTAGAACGCATCATGTTCATAGCAAGCCATAGTGGCATAGTCCTTCAAATTGGATTGACTAAAATCATCATCTACTTGGTGCTGCGTATTCTTGTATGCTAAAAGTGTTCATAGCTACATAGCTACAGTATTTTCGTAGCGGACTACTTATTCATATTGGGCAGAGAGTTATGCCTAAAAAGCATCTCTTCCTGTGCCAACATTTGTTCACTTGTTCTGTATATGCCCAATCATATTGCAGTTTTATCAATTGCACCATACAAACTGAACATAGTAGGTAAACTCTTCATGAATATTGTGTATTCTAGTAGTAACACTTATTATCTGAACATAGTATGTGTAAACTCTTCATGAACATAATGTATGCTAGTAGTAACACTTAGTATCATACTTTACAAACACCAATTACACAGACAATACGATAATGCAGCTTATCATTAATCTTCCATGGCTTCAAAATAGGCATCACTATAGAAGACACTTCCAAACCCCGGCTAATCATAATCTGCAACTCCATCCAGCTTACGCGCCTCCATCTCTTCACCGAAGATGAATCTTCTTGACCTGAAAGAGAAATTTCGCATCACGATATAGTGTCAAAAGGGAGTCCATCTTCAAGAAATGAACCCTCTTTAAGAACACACTACAAGTAAGGTGATTTTTAGAAGAATGAAAGGAGATTAGGAGAGGAACCTTGGATCCATGATGGGCTTTTCCAGTCTTCTGGTGGAATCTGGGCTTGCCTTTGTTCCGGCCCGGAGGTGGAAAGTAGGTATGGGTCTCTGGACCTCTGTAATCAATGACATACACTTCAGAGTCCATTCTTTCCACATGCAACCTCCCTGCAAAATACATGAAATCATTATTAAGAGAAAAAGGACTATATGATCACATAAACAATACTAATGTTCACCTAAATTTTCATACATATCTGATTACTGCAACTGTAATGTTATGAAAAAGAAACAAAATCGACGAAAACCCGGTAGGAGATAGAAAAGAACCTGTGGAAAGGCAAGGCACAGCAAGCAGAAAGAGTAGCATAACAGCAAAGACAGAAGTAGCTTTCATTTCCATGTCAAAAACCAAGCTGAAAGTAGAAAGTTTGATTTTTCTTTTTGGAACTTCTGAATAGTGATTAGTGAATGAATGATTCTAGTACTGAGATGAGATTAAATACAAGAATGAATGTGGGGAGGCATCAATTGGTCACCATCTGCACAGCAAGTGATTTCAAGGATTTTATTAGTTGTCACTTGATATGTTAGCTTCAAACATTTATGCTGTTTATTATGCTTAGCGTTCACCGCCTATTTATAGTCTCGTCGAATAATTTTTTTAAAAAATATTAAAAACGTATAAACTTTATCCGTCATCTCAAGAGTTTCCGATGTTGGTTTCTTTTCTTTCTTTCTTTCTTTCTTTTTTTTTTTCGTAAATTTTATGTAAGTGATGGAATAAAACATGTAGAAACCAAAATCCAAAAATGTGGCTTTTGTTGCTGTATGGTGGATGGACAGTGGCATGTGTTTCTTTGGCTGGATTTCACAGTACCAGAACTAAGTCTAATAATCACATTTCTCTTCAGTTCATGTCTAGTTAGGTTGGGGTCATGAAACCCCATCATTTTTTGCTATTATCCTAGTACAAACAGCATCATGATGGAGAATTGCTAAGTGTATGTGCCCTATTGGCTATAAGCCTATAACCCATCACTTCTTGTATTATTTCGCGCAATTTTCGCGTAGTGGTTTCTCCAAATTATTTTAGAAAAATTGTCATGATCGATGTCACTCCTGTTCCATTTTATCTAGACATGGGTTGTACTAGTTTTGTTTAGTGATTAAATAAGATTTAACTAGTTTCGTGTGATGGCTGGAATTATTTGTAACTCGTACATTATTGAAAATGGTCCTGGCTGATGTTACCTCCTTCTGTTTTATAATGTAGACGGCTTGATTTAGTGACCTATTATAAGATAAGATATATTAAATTTCGACGAACATAAATGAGTATATCGAATTATTGTCAGGGTCGGAGTCGGGATGAGGTAGTATTATGAGTTTGGGACCTCCAAGGAATGGTGCATGTTATGACATTTATGGAGCAGGCTAGCAAGCACATTTGTGTGTGATAGACTTAATTGTTTCCGACAATGAAGTAATAACAATAAACTGACTGATCAGTATTAATATACACGCGTTTATTGGACCTTCTTAAGACATTAATTCGGCTAATCCACGCCTGTTACCTCTGGGCAAATGGTCCTTTAATTTCTTTAATGAACTATGCCAGGCTGTACCCATGAATGTAAGGTAAGCTACGGGTGACGAAAATATTATTTTCTAAACTTAGACTCATGTTGTCGTTATTCGTATTCCTGTATAAATGAATTCAAGTTCATACATGATCTAATTTCTAGAGTAATGAATTAACTTCCCTGAATAAGAGTCAGGTAATCTTCTCACGCTATACTCTACAGTTTTGTTTTATGTCAGTAAAAATTCACTAGATAAGCTATGAGACTATTACGAGCTACCTGAACCGTGATTTACCCGAATAATATCGCGGCTGTAGATTTGTTTCGAAATCTTTAAACCATGATGTTTTGAAATGGATGTCTTAGCTAGAATGTTATTTGAGAACAAATTTAAATATACTTTCGGTGAGCTGAAATACGATAAATATTACAAATAGAAGGCAACTTTGGGAACATTTTAACCACGGAGATATATCAGTCCAGCCCATGTTTTATCGATGGGCTTAGAATTGGGCTAGGTATGATCATACAAGAGTCCATAGCAGTTTGGGCTAACATTAGTCGTATACCGTGGAACTTCATGGATAAGGTATACTACTTTCTATTGACATAAGGGTTTACGACATATTAAAATGTTTGTTCGAAACCGTTAACTAATGAAGGTCCGGGTTAGAAGACGGAGCTGGTTCAAAAATTCAGTATAACAAGTGATGTGGATACTTTGACTGTTATACAGGCCGGTTTTTCTTCTTCCGCCTGAGTAAGGTGCGTGCATCGTAAACACGACTCGTGAGCGAATGATTCAATGATATAATAAGGTATTTAAGGCACACTGTTTTAGGCTTTGCATTGGACTAGATTCCACTCTAGCTAAACTTGGGCTACATTTGCGTGTCCTGAAAAGTCAGATCGTTATTGTGTAAGTCCAGTTGAGTCCATATACCAGTAAGGCCCAATTCGTCTTGTAAAGTAGATAGATAGATGGATCACGTTTTGGACCGTATTGGTTTGGACTTAGGATGCATATTGTCATTTGTCAGCAGGATAATCACTTGTTATAGAAAACATCGGAAAAATGACAAACAAAAGCAACAAACATAAGTTTCCATGTTAGAGTTTTAACAAGGGCTCGACTTGACTCGATTTCAACTTACTCGATAATGGTGGGAAATGCGATTGTGATGTGAACTTTATCAATTCATAATCCGGTTTATTTCCGATTAAAAAACCTTTTGGCAATCAATATCACACCAAATGTATGCGCCATTATGTTTAAAAGAGTAGAAGTAACATCAAACTCCACATGCCGTGTCCTGCACTAAGCATTTTCTAAAGCAAGAAAATGGAGTCCCAATTCACATGGGAAGGCAATCTTTTCATTTCTTTCCTCCCACCAAACCTATGAGCTCGTATAAAAACGTATACGATTAACATCACCGATACAAGTTCTCCATCTCCCGAGATCAATTATCAAGTATAAAGATTACATATATAGTAGTAGTAATACATAAGTATACAATGTATAAAGCTAAACATGTATTGTTGATCACGAGAGACATAGATGATCTATCACAATTGTTTGCATACAACGAGCGAGCCAAGTTTTATTCAAGAAGAGTGCAATCATACTACTACCAATGCACCGGATTCTATCACAGTTCCAAAATCATATATACTCGATCGATAGTAATATAACGATTGACCATTTGGATGTCCTCTTGAAAACCACATGATAGAGGAAAGCATAGCAATAAATACAAGCATTACAATACAACTACTAGGAAGTAGTAGTAGCAGAGAACGTAGTAGTAGCAGAAAAAGAAAACAAATTTCATTACAGGCCTTGTCTGTCATGTCCAACATCTTTCTGTCTACTCTTCTCATCTCAACCAACGTTAATTTATGGGTCCCTATGTTTATTGCTATGATATTAATATATTATTACTACTAGTATTAAATAAAAATTCCACCCCCCATTAAAGATTCTCCCCCACAAACCAAGATCACCACCATTCAAACCCCTCACACCAAGAACACACACAATCTCACATAACATACGGGTACGTAAACTGTTTCAATCAATTTTATACGTTGTTCAGTTTATTATCGTAATTCGTACAATACAACAAATGCGCAAAGAACATCACATTCACAAGTCATAATAACAAAAGAAATTGACAGTATTATTACTATTTGGTAACATTATGAATTGGGATGTGAAGAACAAGGCTCAACAACAGCATTACCTAACCTCCTTTGCCTCCAGAAACTAGTAGTAGTTTTACCATTATGCCCCCCTCCTTCAAGATTCACACTCAGAAGCCTTTCCCCTGTTTTTGCAGGCTCTGATTTACACCTTGTAAGCAACAAAGGATGCTGATTATACTGCTGTACTCTTCCTGTGATTCCCTTCATTTCTTCACCTCTTGCTTTATTCTCTGTTTCTTCCAACTTTTTCCTGCAATTTTCTTCCCTAATTCTTCCCCTTTCTTCACTAGTTCTTGGCTGTTCTTCACTAATTCCAGCTCTTTCTTCACTCATTCTTCCCCTGTCTTCACTAATTCTTGGATTCTCCTCACTGATTCTTGATTTCTCTTCACTAATTGCTCCCCTGTCTTCACTGATTCTTGATTTCTCTTCACTAATTGCTCCCCTGTCTTCACTAATTCTTCCCCTGTCTTCGCTAATTCTTGGCTTCTCCTCACTGATTCTTAATTTCTCTTCACTGATTCTTGGCTTCTCTTCACTAATCACTCCCCTGTTTTCACTAATTACTCCCCTGTCTTCACTAATCCTTGCCCTTTCATCACTAATTCTTGGTTCTTCTTCACCAATTCTTCCCCTGTCTTCACTAATTCTTAGCTCTTCTTCATTAATTCTTCCCCTGTCTTCACTAATTCGTACCCTGTCCTCACTAATTCTTGGCCCATCTTCACTGATTCTTGCATTTTCTTTATCTCCTTCATCAATTTTCAGCTCAACAACAGGTTCAACTGATTTCCCCCCATTCATCACCTCATCATCCTCGACCCAAAACCTGCCCCGCAACGAAGAAGATCTATAGGGAGCAGATCTACATCTGGTCAACATCAACGCATTCCTCGGCGGCGAACTAATCGAACACGAATCCACCGAAGCCCTCCTCCTACTCCCGCTCTCATCATCCACGCTCGTCGCAAAACTACAACTCCCACCGTTACTACACAAAATCCCACTTTTACCCTTCTCCTCCGCCACATCATCCACTTTCTTACAATACCCAAACCTCCAACACATACAGCACCACTTCCCCAGAAACCCCTTCAGGGGCATTCTCGTCCTTTTCCCCTTCCTCTTCCTCTTCTTCTCCTTATCCTTTAAACTGAAACTAAACCTCTTCCAGCAAGAACTGGGCTTCTTGACATGGCGGCGTCCAGCGGCGGAGGCGGCGCCCAGCTTCTTGTTCCGGCGAACTCTGACCTGGCCAATGCAAGTGACTTTGGGAGAAGAAGGCTCCTGGGTGGTTTCAAGAACGGCATTCGAAGATTTCCGTGTGTAACGGAGGTAATTGAACATGGGGCTAGAGCGAGAGCGGCCTCTGCTTCTGCTGCTGACATTGCTGCGCAGAAAGCGGAGCAGTGGCGGTGGGAAGAGCTTGTCTGATGCAGCTCTGCCGGGGCTGGACATGGGCTTTGACAAAACTTTGATCATATTTTCTAGAAAAAAAAGTGGTGAAAATTTGTACAGAGTAGTGGGATTGGTTTGATTATTGAGGATGTTTAGCCATAAAAGGAAACGGAGCTGAAATATATGGGTGGGGAAAGAGAGGAAGAAGGATGTGAATGGAAAGCAATGGGGAAGTGGAGTGAAGAAGGTGTATGTATGTTTAATGTTTATTCTTTAGTCTACTCTTTTTCTTTCTTTAATATTCATGTAACAGTATAAAGTTTATTTTATTACATTAAACTATTAATAATTTAATACACTGATTAACAGTCGGTTATGTTTTACAGTTATCGAAATTTCTTAATTCGGAAATAAGTTAAATTTTACTGTAGAACTCGGTTAGGAGCTTAACCTAGCTCTCTAACCGAGTGTCAAACACTCCGTAAAACTTTTTGTGTTTGATTCGTATGGATATATCTAAAATATTTGGAGTGATTAAAGGTGAAGTGATTAAATTTGAACGGATTGCATCTGTATCTAAAAGTGAAAATAATACTCCCTCCGTCCAAGCACAAGCTTCCCACTTGTGTTTTGGTCAACAAAATAAGGTTTTGATTAATTATATTATAAGTGGAGGTAGTGGGAGTACTTTTTGGTGTGTTGTAATTAAATGGGTGGAGAAAGATTGGGGACCACATGTCCAAAAAAGGAAATGGTAAGCTTTGTAACGGACTACTAAAATGGAAAGTGGGAAACTATTGACTGGACGGAGGGAGTACTTCCTTCATTATTTTATAACCTTTTTAAGGTTGATTTTTTTTCGAACTTTAATCACAATATTACTCTCAAATTATAAGGTATTAAAATGTAATAAAATTATGTTATATAAGTGCACTTAACTACTTTTATAATATATTTTTTAAATTTTTTTTTGTATAATTTTTGAATAATTTGCGGTCAAAGTTCGAAAAAAAAGTCAAATTTGTGAAGGTTTTAAAATAACAGAGGAAATACAATTTAAGTTTTAATATAATCAAATTGTCTGAAATTTTATTTTAATTTAAATGAAGTATAGATTTTAACTAAGTAAAATGGTGAACATAACTAAATTGACCTGAATTGTAACTTAAATATGTCCATTGATGATAAGCAAGTTGATGATCAACTTGACTTATTTGAATCCTTTTAAAAAATCAATTTGATTTATTTGAACTAATTTAGTTTTATTTGTAATTTACTTGAGTTCGATTATTTTAGTTGATTTGAGCAAGTAATTGACATAAAATTTCAACATATATGGTAGCTGTAAGTTGTAAGTTTGGTTTGACAAACAAATACTAAAATCATGCAAAGTTTTATAAAAACGTCCATATGTTTAAACTTTTAATCTTGAAATTTCATTTATAACAACTTTTGGATTATACTATTTGATCAACGCCAATTTTAACTTTTTATGATAGGTGTGGCACATTCAAATTTTATGTTCAACGATATTATTTAATAATTGTAATTGTGTGGAAGAGAATATGTGTAACGTTTATACTCCTTATATCGAAAATCAGTTTAGAAACAGTTCGGTTTAAAGAGTTGGAGTTCGATGAATTTTACTCCGAGTGCCACAATTTATTTATTTGTGATAAAATATCTATATAATTAATAATTCAATTTTCCTTGGTTGATGTTATTTGAATATTTTATCTTTGGTTGATTTTTCTTACAAATACTAGAAGTTGATAGTTGCAATATTTTATTATTGCACGGGTGGATTAAGAAGTTGATGTTGAGTTTGTTGTTGTCCTTTTGTTAACTTTGGAATTTCCATGGTTGAGAATCAAACCCTCTTTTTTTGGTTTCATTTTTTGATTGATAGCTTCCCTAGTACATTATATCCCCACTCCATCAAGGTACCCAAAACCGAATTCTTTTTCTTTCGTTTTCGTCCTAGAATTATCCTTTTCTCAATCGTTCACGCAGGAGTAAAAAAGTTTTATTCGAACTCATATCATTTGGTACGAACCAACATCACCTTACCGCACTGAAATTATACTACTGATGTAGTGTGCGTGGACAAGTAAGTTACAACACCAAATCAAGGGTTGATTCCGCAGAATGCTCAAAAAGTGACATAATTGCACGCTACATCAACTACTTTTCCGTACATCCTAAGTAGGATTATAAAACCAGTGATACAAATGTAATAAAAGTGAGGAATTATGTGAAAATATTAGAAGTAAGTAGGATTAAAATGGACTAAAATGTGATTAGTGAGTTAAAATTAAGGTGGTCCTGGAGATCTGGCAAACCTGCCATTAGACACATCTGTAAGCAATGCCGGAAAATCTATTTGCTGCAGTGATTACCGTTGGGGTTCAGTAAAAATATTTCAACCTTTCAATCATTACTATTCATCATTTTTTTACTGTTTAGGTAAATTAATTTATTACACGCACACAGACATAGTAATACACCAGTGCTTATTTTTACTCCACTTCGTATGATTGAGGACAAGTGAGACTTCTCATTTATGACTACTTACTTAATATTTACTTCATTTTATTTTTTTTAAAAAAGAATAAAATTGATTTATGCAAAATTAATTTGAACTTAAATTATATGCGGTGTAGACTACATAGTATTGTCTTTCTTAATAAAAGATAAGTGCTTAAATAGTTAGCAAATTTTATTTTCAACTTAATTTCAGTTTCATTCAATTTGACTTTTGTTACTTGTTAGTTTAAGCACTTCAGTGAACTTCACTTCAGTTCGATTCAGTTGAATTCAGATTTTCTCAACTGAAAAGAATAGGGTTTAAATTATGATTTAATATTAGCGAGTAGTTTACTGTAGTGAAGAATTTTGGAGAAAGGACACATTGGTAAAGCAAAAGTATTTCAATACAAATAAGAATCTTTGGAACATAATTTAGATTAAATTCATGAGTTTCAACAGTCAAAGATGTTGATTTTGCAGCTGTAAGTCAAACAAGAGTATTTGGTTATGCATATGGTTTAGAATATTATACAAATTTCTTCCAAAGTTAGAGTATTTCTTGGTCCAACCAAATATCAAACTTTATGTTGCATCTTAATTTTGATGCAGCTGCATTTCTAGAATTTCCTAGATCAAATTTAGCATCTTTATGTTCTCAAGAAAGCCACTTGTACTACCATAGTACTACTTTCTCAGTCCAGTCCGAAATTTTCAATTTGATTTTCCAGTCAATAAATAAGGAAATATATGGTTATAAATAAATAATCAGTGAGTTTGAAAATTAGATATATACTTATTGGTAGTAGGTTTGAAAAGTTAATGATGATAAGTAAATTTTGAATATATTTATTAATAAAATATAAAGTGGAATATCCATAATGAAAAAATGTGAAGATTCTAAAATTACTACTCAGTACTCACCCATCAAGTTTGTTATGTTAGTACATGATTAATTGTGTCAATTATTCTTCATAACTAAACACCAACTTTGAGATTATGACACTTGGGATTTTGACAATTCAATCTTAATATCATATGGTGGAGGAATTCCCATGTCATTATCCAAACCAACTAAAGATTAGCTCTCAAAGTGTACATCTACCACATACATTTTGAAAAACTGTTCTTAGTCCGACACGCAAACAAACTTATGATACTACGTATATGCAACTTAAGTCCACCTCAAATTTACTCCAGGTTCGTTCGTTCAGTTTAGGTCCGTTACTGAGATTTTTAAACGAATTTAACATAGTTTTAAAATAGGAGTTTATAGTTTTCTATACATACAATTTGGTAAACCTGATCTAAACAAGAATGTATAAAAGTACACAAGTTGGACACACTTTCAAGTTTCATCAAGTTGGACACACTTTGTTCAAATTTTCTGCAAACAACACCTGACAGGTCGACAGTCTCTTGTAAATTAGCCCTTGACATTTTTTGTGTAATAAATGTTCAATTAGGCCACATGCATTTCAAGAAAGACTTTTAATTATGAATAAGCTGGTGTGATGTCAAGCCCCTACGAGCAAGAAGAACCCAAGGTCAACTGGACCACCAAAAATTAGTGTTTTGCTGTTTTGTACTTCACCAATGACCAAGTGTTACAAATTTATCGAGTGTTAAAGTACTTGAGTTCAATTACACATGTTTTTCAAAAGGATCGTAATGTGCCCCGTGTATTAGAATTTAGAATCACATAGCAGATGTGGTCGGTTGCGCGACCGTAACTAGGTGAAACGATCTTACTCCAACGAATAGATCCGGAGCGATTATCAATACTATGTGCATTTTGAAAATTCATATGATAACTCATATGAGTTGAATAAGACATTACTCCTGAAGATACAGTTGTGTCACTACACAGTAGTACAAGATGATATAAATCCAATCCAGTACTGTTCCCATATATTTTCTCTCTTGTTTCTTTGTGGGGGACCAGTACATAGGAAAATGCAAATTGAATCTAAGCTCAGTATCTTATTGTATACTTACACTGCACTGCTTATCTGGATTCTGGTGCATTGAGGTATCCTATGGCTACTTCTCATTCATCTGCAGAACACATGTATGATTCACAAGCCATGCTTCTCTTCGTTCCGACCATCGGTTTCGCCTGCATGACGTCCATCTTCTCTTCGGTTCCCGAGACGTTGATATTGTCCTCGGTGTCTTCGTCTGAGAAGAACAGATTCACATGTCAAGGCCTTAAGAGTATTGAATACATAACAGTAACTTGTTTTAAGATTCCACGAATTGAGAAATTGGTAAGGCGTTTGACGCAGTCTTTAAGTGAACATATGCTGTTAGGACAGTTTGCTATATAGGGGAACTGAACATAAAAGTGTCAATCTTTAGTAGAGTTTAAGAATTTCATGCCTGAGTCAGTGGCCAACGAGAAGTTGGTAAGGCGTTTGACGCAGTCTTTAAGTGCTTGGAGTTCCGCTTCCTTTTCGTGCAGTTTTGAATGTGCTTGATTTAGCTCATTCTCCAATTCCCCTATTTGGCTTTCCTGTTGTCCAATGAGCAAGTGACACAATTTTTCATCCAGTTCGGCTGGTGATACTCCACTGTATTGATACGCATCTGAATTCTGCTGGTCTCTTGGCAAAACTTCAGCCTGCTATTGTAAAAACATAAAATGTGATTGCCTATATATTAGATATTTAAAGCATAAGCTGATCTGAAATGTTCCGAGAAAATAAGAGAGAGTTCGAGGTGGAAGATCTTCATTCGGTCATTCCCTAGAACGGATGGTAATACTACTGGAAAGACTAAACAGAGTTGTAAAATGTCAGTAGATGACATGAACATGCTGCCATGAGTGCCCAACTGCGCCAATTTATTATCTCAGCAATGGCGGATAGATGTTTTATTCTGAATTTAAGGCCTGCTATGTGCTATCAGATTCATCTGGGAGGTATCATGTTCGTCATGAAAACCATACCTAACCAAACTTAACTCAAGCCGACTGCCTAATTGCTAGTTGCTACTTTGATAAAATCGTCATCACTCTCAAGTTTGCATGCATTATAAGGAGAATTAAATTGACAAGAGCTGAAGATAATTGGTTTGGCAGTCAAGTATCAAGTAACATATAGTACTTCAAATATGGTAGAACGAACGAATTAAATGAGGCAAAAAGATATGCTTTAATGTGATAAACGAACCTCAAATCTATCTGATGTTACTCCCGAAGCAGAACCTTCTGTTGCACGCCAGGGGAGCTTTTGTAGTTCCGCCTCAAACTCTGCTTCCAACTGATCCATTTCCATTACCTCAGGCAGTTGATCGTTTTTTGTATGTACACCTTCACCACTAAAGGAAGGACTATTTTGGTAGAGACTTGTTTCGTTTTGCTTATTGTGCATTTCAGTTTCACTGTCGATAATCAAAGCTTGCTTATTTGAGGAGATTTTCTTTCTTGAGATTTCATCTTTTAGTTCTTGGACAACTTTTGCAGTCTCGTCCATTGCGCTGTTCAACTTGATCATTTCAGCTTTTCCAGCTGACATCATGTACATTATTCCCAGACCAACTCCGCGACCAAACGATTTATCTGTAAACAGCAGCAAAACAAAAGTTGGACTACAAGTATCTCAAAAAGAGTGCATAAATCAAAGAAATGCTGAGCCGAACAAGCCTTGGCGCATTTAAAAGTTGATCTGCTGGGAGATGTGCAATTTGTTCCTGGACACAACAGCCTATTTGCAATAATAGAGTAAGACCGAGTATTGAGATGCCAACCCAACTAGTCCAGAGCCAGGACAACGATCAATGTGCAGGATTCGCCCTTCGACTAAGAAAGGCTTATTCTTTCATGTACAAATTCAAGAACTTCTCTGATATTTTCAACTGAACCACTACCACCACTATGTCGAGTTAAAAAACATAGCTATTTCAACTAGTCGGATAGTTAACCAAGCCCTGGTGAGTGGTGAATAAAGTCATGAACAAAGGAGTGTATTCTTAACAAATGTAGCAATAGCTTGGTTAATGAAATACTAAATGCAACTCATTCTAATCTTTTTTTTGTAGATGCATTGGTATTTGGCATTCAGAGCCAAGTAATGCTCAGTACACAGCCCTCAAAACGGTAGATACGCAGGGAATCCAGCAGGTGCTACACTTTTGATGTGAATTGATGAGTTCACCTTTTAGGCTCATAAGGCATACCTCCCTTTTCCATTAGTTTGCTGTGTAATGCTATAATAAGATTCAAGGGACATGCCTTGAGTGTTTAAAGGTTGGATTGAACTCAATCCAGCCAAATTCAAAGACATGTATTGTAATCTTTTTGTGTAGATATATTTCTATTGTCATTCAGAGCCAAGAAATGCTCAGTATACAGCCTTCAAAGCTGATATATGATGTTGGGAACCCACACCCGCTACATGTGAACTCAGCTCACCTAATAGACTTCACATCAATCCAATTAAACCGCGCAACAGACTCAAAGGCCAAACTTCCGGTTTCGATTTTGTTTGCTCTGTTATGCTATAATCAGATTCAAGGAAATGCACTCAAGATTTTAAAGGTTAGCATATGGTTATAAACACAACAACAACAACTTCAATTAGTAAGACTATCCACTAGCCCACAAATCATAGTGACTTAGAAAGTAACTAAATGTTCAATTCGTCTGAAAATCAGTGAACTTAACATCAGATTCAAGAGGCTTGCACTCAGGTGTTTAAAGTTTTAGCATATGGTTATAACTTATAAACACTACAACAACTTCAATTAGTAAGACTATCCACTAGCCCCCAAATCATAGCAACTTAGTAAGTAACTAAACGTTCGATTCGTCTAAAAATCAATGAACTTAACATCAGATTCAAGGGCATGCACTCAGGTGTTTAAAGGTTAGCAATTTAGCATTCGGTTATATACACTACAACAATAACAACAACTTCAATTAGTAAGAGCATCCACCAGCCCTCAAATCATAGCAACTTACTAAGTAAATGTTCAATTCGTCTGAAAATCAGTGAGCATGGTTAAAGGTTAGCATATGGTTATAAACACTACAACAACAACAACTTAAATTACTAAGAGTATCCACTAGCCCCAAATCATAGCAACTTAGTACGTAAGTAAATGAAAAATTCGTCTGAAAGTCTCTAAACTTAACGTAACTAAATTTAAGTTGAACCAAACAGAGCGGACAAAACTGACCTTTGGAAGCACAAGCACATTTTCCAGCACCATTTTTCCCAACTCTCCTCTTCTTTAAGCAAACAGACACTTTTCTTCCTCTCCCACTTGCCACCATATCCTTTTCACCCCCTTCCACAAACCCAATTTTCTTCACCTCCTTTCCTTTAACCCCACTCCCATTTCCTTTCTTCTCCTTCTTCTTCTTCTCTTTCGACCCCGTTTTCGGGGTCGAAAACCTAAAGATTCCTCCTCCATCCACACTGTCTTCAAAACAACCATCCGTTGTAAAGATTGAGTTCTTTGTGTCGAAATCAGAAGAGGGTGTTTGGGGATCATTAGAGGCTATGAGTTTCTTGACTAAAATCCCAGATCCTGCTGCAGCAGCAGCAGCAAATAGAACCTGCCACATTGTGTTTGAAGTTTAAAACACAGACATGGAAAATTTGAAACAGAAATTTGATTTGAATAAGAGAGACAAAACAAGAGGCTTTGAAGTTTGATCCACAGACATTAACACTTAGGTTTTAAATGACTGCATGTGTTAGATGAAGCAATTAGAGCAATGCAGATACTACACTTGTACAGTATTGTAGTATTTGTCTTCACGTGATATGGTCACATGCTTCTCGCTTTGTAAGCTTTATTTGAAGTCTTTCCACTTTCGGTTTTTATACCGACCTTATAATAATTTTATGATTAAACCATGTTTATGCATATGTTGGAGGTCGAATCATGATCTCTCCCATGATGCTGCATCAATCTCCTCAAAATTGACTGATTGCATAATGAATTAATCATGATACAAACTTTTCGTCCGATTTGAACTTTCACGAAAACCTTTTTTCTTTCCCTCAAAAGTCTAAACATAAAAACTTTGAGTGCATTAATTTTTACTAACTCTTTACGGACCGTTTGGTTAGACACAAGGTTTCGTGAAAATCACAACGAACTCCCAAGATGATTAGTGGAGTTCAACGAAAACCGGTATTGAACACCGGAGTCCAACTCTTTGTTTGATAGAACTAGATTTGAGTATGATAGGACTCGAAACTCTTTGTTTGGTAGAACACAGTTTTGGGATGAACTCTTGTAAAGAGTTGGATGTGCACTTAATTTGGCGGGAAATGTTGTTGAACTGGATAATGTTTGGGCTTGCGAATAGGTTTTGATTTGGGTGGACTTGTACCAATTCCGGCCCAACTAGTTTACTTGAAATTTGGCATTGAAATGTTTATGGCCCAATTCTGCACATATACCTGTTAAATACAAAGAGGTCGAAGTAATTTGCACACATTTGTCGTATATCATATTTTCATATATATTTCGAAATTCGAATAATATAACACAGTAAAATACGTAAAGTTTACAAAATTAAATATGGAAAGTCTTTAATTGCCCCACGCTGTAATGAAATCGTATACTGTGATCCTTGAATTAAAGACTTACAATTCCTTCGAAGTCTTTAATTCAAGGATCACAGTATACGATTTCATTGCAGTTCAATATTCTTGTTTAGAGTTTTGATTTTCTGTGTGAAAATTTGTGTTCTCTGCTAATTAGTCGATTGTAGTATCCATTTTGGACCAACAATTACTCTGGTTTTTTGGGTTCTGTTATGCACGATTGAGCCATCGCCGTTAATCACGCCGGAACTAAGAAATCAGTAGTCCTTGCTAATTGTGTTCAATGTTTTCGATAATCGTAGTATTGGTATGAATTTTGTATGTGGTAGCATACATATCAAGGATCTTATATAGCAGTATTTTTGTATGATTTGAAGATGTGCCCCCTAATCTGTTGTTGAGGGTAATCGCCACACATCTAGAGTAACGCTGGCCTTTTTTTTCTTTCTTGTTTACAGGGTTAGCCATCGTGCAATATCAAATTAGCCTGTAAGTACTTCTAACCACATTATAGCTTTCATCAATCATTGCGCGGGGTTATATATACTGGTTGAATAATTCCAAGCTTTACCCTTTTCTCACCCTGCTGCTACAATGCTTTTATTGTTCCAGGAAATATGTGTAGCAATGAAACAACCAATCGCAGGTTCAGTCTTCTAATGTTCAGTTGTAGAGGTGAGATATTACCCGTTCCGTTCTCAGAAAACTCTTGTTCCGACGATGTTGTGGGTAGGGTTATGGATAAGTGGCCGGATTTCAGATTAACTTCGTTCAATTTCCGGTATCATATTTCTGAGTATCGTAATTGTGTCATGAAATGCGACAATGACTTTGTTTCACTGTGTATGCTTGTTGATGAGTTTAAACCACGACGTGTTGAAGTCGATCTCCCTTCTTGTTTTATCCCTCTCATTTTTCTCGGACCAATCCCCATACCGTAGAGAAATCGTAACTCTTAAATCCAAGGATCATAGCAGATGATTCCTTCTCATCTGTAGCATATATATCAATGTTCTTAATTAGTTTGTTATTTATTTTGCTGTGAGTGTTTTTTTCTTGCTATTTTGTACACTGTAGTCGCCATTTATCGGAACTAACTCTGCCTTTTGGATTTACTTTTGCAGTGATAGTCATCGTCATGAATCAGTAAGCAAGTAAGATCTCACATGTCTCTAATGCAGCTATAATCAGTGCAGTATTCTAATATATATCTTTGTTATTGGTTTGATGTGAGAATGTGTTCCCTTGTCTGTTGTTCAGTGTAGTTTTCATGCCTCAATCTTTACTCTTTCATAAAATTTGTTTTTTCAGGGCTAGATAGATTCCTCTCTGAATCATTTTAACCTGTAAGTTATTCTCACCACAAGTTAGGCTCGATGAACTAGTTTTATGTGGTGAATATACATATGGCTAACCGGCCTGATTGCCCTTTTTCTTTACATTGATGATCAAATGCATTTTTTTCCAGGGAAAATTGATAGTTTCCCCATCAAATTGAAAAGGGGTGAACTAATTGTAAAAAAGTTAGAGAATGGAATTTGGATGGACGAATAGAGGATTCCATAAAGTTTCTTGGAGTTGCAAAGATCCAATTGAAAGGTTCTAAAAGTTCAGGGTGCTGCATTGGAGAAGATGATTGATTTCAGCTAACTCTGCATATGAAGTAATTCACGAGAGTTTTGAATGTGAAAGCGTGCTAGTTCATCTGGTTAAGTTGGTTTATAGGTTCTTCATACCTCTAGAGGTCTTGTGTTCAAGCATAGGCAACCACATATTTTTTAAAACCTTTTTATTTAGTTACAAGTAATTCACTTTTTATGTAGCTATTTTTATAACCTTTTTATTTAGTTATCAGTAATTCACTGTTTTTTTAGATATACTATTACAATTACAATCATTCGATAAATTTCGAATCAATAATCAATCAGATGCTTGATATTGTATGTTAGCAATCTTATGTGGCAATAGCGGAACAAAATCGTATGACTAGTGACACGACACTATAAAGTTATATTCCTTTAAGCACTAGAGTAACCCACGTAGCGTCCCTTCGCATGGAACGCTACGTGGAAGGAATTGTCCGCGCACGACCAAGTAGATAACCAGTATGTTGGTCCCTGGAAGGGGATGAGAAACTCCAGAGGGGGGGGGGTGAATGGACTTTCTAAAACTAAGCGCAACCTGAATTGCAGATAGTGTAGACCTTCCAAACAGAGATTTAGTGCAGCGGAATAACTCTCTCAGCCTGATTCAATCAGCCTGAGGTGATAGAGCTTCCTGTGATATCGTGTAATGCTTATGCTGTGTAAGTGTGTTCAAGTGTTTTGCTCAGCTTGAGACTTAAACAAATATGA
>JAYMSL010000120.1:0-38111 GCA_036897195.1 Plantago coronopus
TTCCATGAAAACGCCGCAACCTTACTTGGCACAATCTTGTTCCACACCTCTTTAAATCTTGCTGCCACGGGGCATGATTGGGTTCTCGCGTTCAGTTCAGCATAGCCTATTTTAGCCGAGTATTGTATGTTATCCCTGTCATTCCAGACCCACCTGTCTGCTATCCCTGTTGCCAGATTAATTGTGGCAAGAATCTGTTCTATTTGGGTCTGATTTTCCATTTCACGGTCCAACAATCGTCTCCGCCACGCCCACCTATATTGCTGATTTTCCCCAGCTAGAATTACCCGATCACTTACAAAACATAATCTGTTAGTTTCCAATAGAAAGAGCCTCGGAAAACATTCTTTAAGTATTAAGCCTTCCCCTACCCAAGGGTCTAACCAGAATCTCGTGTGCTCACCATTACCTATTTTCTTAGTGCATTTGCGGAGAAACCAATCATTCTTTTCAATTACACTCACTAAGTCGAACCACCAACTAGACCAATCCCCCCGTCTTTTATTTGTAGATTTGAAACACTCAATATTGTCATGGAAATTCCCGTACTTAGAATTTAGAACTAATTGCCAAAGTTCTTGGCCATTCGAAAGTAATCTCCATATCCATTTAGTTATCAAAGCCACATTGAACAATTTTAGATTTTTAATCCCCAATCCACCATCTTTTTTTTCATGGCAAATTTTTTCCCATTTAACCCAAGCAATTTTCTTATTTTCGTTTTCGTGATTTGCACCCCAAATAAAATTTCTTTGGATCGCCTCCAACTTTTTTAGAACATTAACGGGGGCCTTATAAAAAGATAGAAAGTATGTCGGTATAGCGGTAAGGACCGCGTTAACTAACACAATTTTACCACCAAATGAAAGCATCTTATTTACCCAAAGACCAATTCTATTTTCATATTTTTCAATCACTTTCCTCCAATTCTTTTTATTTTTTCCTCCACCCCCAATCGGCATCCCTAAGTATACAAAAGGAAACGTTCCCTTACCACAATTTAAATAATCAGCCCCCTTTTTATGTCTTCCGACTCTACCCCAATGCCGAATAAACTACTCTTTTTAAAATTAATTTTCAACCCCGACACAAGTTCGAAGCATCTCAAAACACATTTTACCACTTCTAGATTTTCCTCACACCATTCACCAACTATAAGTGAGTCATCGGCATATTGTAACAAAGACACCTCGATATTATCTTTACCACAAACATACGGTTTATATCTACCACTACTAATTGCATTGTTCATCATCCGATTAAGACCTTCCGCCACTATAAGATATAAGAAAGGAGATAGCGGGTCACCTTGACGTAATCCCCTATATGTTTTAAATTCTCTTGTGGGACTACCATTCACCAAAACCGACATCTTCACATGAGTAATACATTCTTTAATCCAATTAATCCATTTCATATCAAAGCCCATTATATCCATCATATAAAAAAGAAACTCCCAATTCACCGAATCATACGCTTTTTCGAAGTCAATCTTTAATAAAAACATTTTCTTTCGTTTCTTTTTAGCTTCATCGATTAGTTCGTTTGCTACCAAAACCCCATCAAGAATGTATCTCCCTCCCATAAAAGCCGATTGTGAATTTCCAATTATCTCATTAAGGACTCTACTTAATCTAGAAGCTAACACCTTAGACACCACCTTATATACACTATCAATAAGGGAGATAGGCCGAAAATCACCAATATTTACCGGATTACTAATTTTCGGAATTAAAGATATGAAAGTGTTATGCATACCTTGATAGAGACGTTCTATCTTGGAATAGTAAATTCTTCAACTTTATTTACTCAATATATTTTACCTACAAACCCAAATGTAATACGTGATTTTAGAAAAAACGTAAAATATAGGTATATCAGTGCTGAAATATAGTGCATCAGTGCTAAAATGTAAAGAATTAATGCTTGTTTTAATGTATTAGCACCTGTATCAGTGCCCCATGTAGTGTATCGGTGCTCCTTTTTTCATAAATTATAAATGGTAAAATGTTTTTAAAAATTATATTACAATACTTTGCATACTAAATTTTCAGTATATAATTTAATTAGAGATTTTAAATTTATATTTTAAGAGTAATGTGCTGTCAAAGTTGGCGAAGTTTGATTGTAAAAAATCAAAATGTATCATTCTTTGTGGGACGGAGGGAGTAATTTTTATGATGCTTTTCTTAATAACGTAAGAAAACACGGAATTTCATAAGACTTGATCAAATAATAAACGTCAAATTGTTAGAAAATGCAACCTTTTCTTATAACATTTATAAATATGTACTAGTTGCGTTTAAAAATAAATACTACCTCCGTCGAAGAAGAAACTTCCCATTTTGTTTTGATACCCGTTTTTCGGTCGCAAATTACTCCAAAGTCTTATTGAACAAAAAAAATTAAAAATTATATTAAAATATTACCATAACTATACATTTTTAATGTAATTTTTATACATTCCAACATAATTTAGGAGTAATTTACGATCCAAAAAAAAGTCAACAAAACTAAACGGGAAGCATTTGACTGGACGGAGGGAGTATATTATAGTAGTATTTTAAACATGTTTGAGTATTTTATAATGGTTTCCATAAAATATAGGGAAAAAAATACCTTTCATAAGAATACCTCAAAATAAAATAGTTTTATAATTCTATAATATGTAACTCGCAAAAGCTTCAGAGAAAATGGGATGGGAACGCTACTCACATCAATAAGTTGCATCTTTATGGAGTCATAACTCATAGGTTGTCCTATGGTAGAGGAAAAGAGTTGCAAGTAAGAGGTTCGTGGTTCGGGCCTTGAGAAACACTAGATTAAATGTACATTGATATTTTAAATAAAAAAACAATTGGTAACAGTAAAAATTATATTTATTAATTTATATGAGCATAAGAAATGCTCAGAAGCAAATACATAAACTAAACGAAATAACAAAGACTTAGCCAAATCTAAACCGTGCTTTCATCTAAATCCAAAATTCAAACTAAACCAAACGACCATAATCTCCGAAAAAACCTCATCATATTCGATTTCGAAAACTCAAACCTAATGTTTGATGAAACAACTCCCATACCGACCCCATCCAAACTTAGCAAAAACGCTTTACCACAACCTTTCTCGCCAAAACAACACCCCAAGGCTAAACTGCCTCCCTACCACGACACCCATATACCACATCTTCCAAAACCAACTCAGAGCGACTCCACTGGCCTAAAGCCAAACAGAAAAACCCACAACCAGTCACCACGACAACTAACCAAAACCTCTGAATCTGCACCAATAGGACACCATGCACATCGACTCACAAACCAAAACAACACCACTGTACCAGGCACCTATACTCATAACTCAAACAACACCATTGAAACTACACCTCGACTCCCAAACCTAACAACAACATTAAACCTTCACCACCATATTTCCCACCCAAACGCCAGCTTCCAGTAACTCCAAACCTGCACCGAAACTACACCCGTTTCCAAAACCAACTGAAAACACATAGGCAACAACCATCACTGAACCGTCACCAACACCGTCTCAATCTCCCAAACCCCATAATCCTACCTTCAACTCCATACATGTACGAAAACTATTGCAGCTAATCAAACTATTCCCCCAACAACATCAATACCACACACCACCATCACGCCCTAGCACCACCTCCCAAAACCACTACCACCACGCCACCGCACCATCACCGTACCATAGAATCAGAATCTGACCTATTACCACCACGCCCTAGAAACAGAATCAGGCCCATCACCACCATGCCCCGGAAACAAAATCAGGCCAAACAGACATATATATACGTCACAGAACCATCACCACCACCACCGCGCCCCACCATTATGTCCCAGCACCACGTCCCAGAACCTCCACCACCACGCCCCGCCACCATGCCACCGCACCACCACCGCGCCCCAGCAGAAACCACCACCACGACTCTGTTAGGCGTTAGCACCATGATTTCCTCCGCCTCCCAATTTACCCCGAATCCATCACCTTCAAACTTCCATTGATTCGGTTAAGATGAAAACGCCGATATTAGATCAACTTTATTAAACAGTAAAAAAGTAGGAGCAAAAGGAGAAGGACGAGAAGAAAGAGTGCCGGAGCTATCTGCTCCGATCTGGGGAGGCCAGATCGGACCAGAAGCTATGTTGAAGAGGAGAGAAGAGAAACGGTGCTTGTTTGGGTTGGGAGAGGAAGATCAAATTAGAGAGAGAAAATATTGATCCAATGAATGAAGCGTTTTCAGGTCATACACTGGAGATGTATTTTGATATTAAATTGATACTTTGATAATTTGTAATATTTTTTCGTTAAAAAACAAGGTGCATATTTCTTTTCGAAAATCCATTCATAAGAACTTTGAAGTTAAATGTGCTTGACCTTGATCTCTAGATGTTATGATGAATGATTCATTGGGAAGTTCATAGAATGCGTATGAATGAGAACAAAGTGTATAGATAAAAACATGTATTGATTTGTGGGGCTAGCATATCACTGGACGAGCAGTCCAGAATATGTATCGATCCATAAATACCAGGTCGTTACATAAATCTCTATGACAAATTTATATAAGTAAGTTGATTAATGTAGAAAACTAGGTACTGTACTCTAATTGACTTTTTTTAAAAAAAATACTGAAGTAAATTAAATAATCAATTAAGGATGATTACTTAATAACAACACTTTTGTTGTAACTTAATTATTTAATTATCTGTCACCCTATTATTCTATTTCCCCGTATAGACACTATATCTAACCAAGTAGAATTTGGTATATGATAATGTAATGGTACCATGTACACTATAGAGTAGGTTTGTGTAGTATTTAAACTATAAACTTGATAAGATACTAAAAATAAAATAAAATGTACGTGTACAGATGCAGTGAATGGATTGATTTTTGATATACATGCGTAAGAGACATAATTCGATTAATGGAGATGAGATTAATAAATCATGCATAAGCTTATTTATATTCATCCATCACCGGACCATATTCATTTGTTTCTTCCATCATCTATAATCGACATAATATATAACTAATCACACAGTATTTAAATTCATTCTCATAATTCTAAATTGCATGCATGTTTTATATATATTTCAAGTGTGTTTCAAATTTATTTCAAAAACTGCTGGCGCAAATAGATTTAGATGTATGATAATATGATTCTTTTTGGCTGTACCCTATTGTATTTTGCAATATTTCCATTTCCATAGCGAACTTACATTTGTTTTTTTTTTTTTTTTTGGACCGACAAAATTGATGTTAACAACTATAATGTCACAATTTCAAAGAAAAAGCCTAGGAACGAATTCATAGAGAGGGGGAAGTGGGAGGAGTTACTTAGGTGATACTAGAGGTGAATGCATTTTCATTGCACAGTAGAAAAAACCAAGTTGAAAGTTTAGAGTTGGTTGAAATAGTGCAGAAAGTTACATGAAATGTACAGTTTTTGATGTCTCGTATCAGGGTGTAACCCCTTCCCCTAAATTTAATTTCTGATCCCGTTCCTGCTTTCGTGAATGTCTCTTTTCTTTTTTAGGCTGAGTTAGAAGTGTTGGAAGATTGCACTTCAGGATAGTATCCGTCTGGTGGAAGATCCGAAGATGATCAGAACTTGTTGGAACGTAATGCTGAAGAATCACGGGTTAGCCCGAGTTCACTGGAATTATATTTGCCCTGTATTAGTGCTCACAGTACAACAAATAAATTCCCAAGATAAGACTGCAGGTGAGTATAATAGGTCACGTGTTCGATCCACGTTCACCGCATGATTTATTGGGCCCGCAAGGGTTGGCTCAGTTGGTTAATGAGAGGTGAATTATCCTCTTGGTCACATGTTCGAATCCCACGGGAGGAGAATTTTTTCTGTGATTATGTCATCCTGGGCCAGAGCCTGTCGCACTTGTGCGGTTAACTTGGTTCACGTAGTTTGCAGGCTATTGCGTGAGCTAATTGGGTTTACCCAGTGCACACCCTAAGAGGTAGTGGCTGCGGGTTCCCAATTTTTTTAAAAAAAAAAAATTAAAAAAAAATAGGTAGCACTCCGAACTAAACTCGAACTGATCTAATACAATATGGAAGAAGAGAGAAGAAGAGATTGCAGGAGAATGAGTGAGTCTACCAAAGGATGAAGATCCTTTTATAGATAGCAGGAGGTGCAAGGAACAAGACACGACTATTGGAAAAGCCATCGTTCATTCAAAACTGAAGTCACTTCAATGAACAAACGCGTTGTTTCAAATTTTGTCCAAAATTCAAACTTTTCCGGACCATTGCTACTGTATGACCATGCGGACGCATGGATGGACCATGTGGTCGCATGACCTAGCAGATGGTCGCATGGATGGACCATGCGGCCGTCTGCTTCGATTCCCCAGATCCTGAGCATACTGGTCGACCGGATGGTCGCATGCTTGGAGCATACGGCCGTCCGCTAGGGCTACAAGCCCATGCGAAAATCCATCCGGATTTTCGTTTTCCCCATGCATTGTCTAGCGTTTGGCTTGGCAACCCATGCCAAGTCTAACTCTTCTCATTTTAGTAAAGTGGGATCACTCCCATCTCCAAACTTTGAGTTTCCTAGCTAAGTACTCCACCAACACGTTTTGAGTCATACTTTCTCTTTCATTACAAAGGAGATTTTAGTAAATCATTCAAGTGTTTTTCTACCATAGCAGTAGGTTATATACAATCAATAAACCGTAAGTTTATAATGTGTGGACGCTCATTGGTTAAGCCATAAAATCATAGAAAAATCATTTCGAATTTTACTAAAATTCCTAAGAGCAGGATTTATTTTTTATAAAACATTGAGATTGTAGTAATAAAATGCTCGTTTGAGGTTTGTGAGAAACACTTTAAAACCCCCATTTAGGGATATATTATAAACGTGGTAACAGCAATTAATTAATTAATCATGCTGAGCTTAGTACAATGTAATTATCTAGTGTGTTAATCAAACTGGTAGTACTCTAACAATTGATTACACATAATATCAATAGGTCCAGACTCCAAAGTCGTACCAACTACTTGTCTCCGGTTACGAAGTTTCACTTTCAGCAAAGGACAGGGGAAACCAAAAAGGATAAAAAGCAAACACAACATGCAACATTATTTGCAAAATACTGAGAGAGACAGCTAATCAGTTTGTGACATTTTTTTCAATCCATAAATTATTAAAAACTAATTCCTCCCAAACCTGCACTTCAGATATCAGAGATATCGAACTCTAGATCTACTACTACTACTGTTAAACAACTGTGAGAAACGCGGAAACTGCTGAATTATGTGCATTGCACTTGTATTGAATGAGAAGTATGAAAATGTACAGTACAATTAATGTTAACTATCTACTCCTATTTATACAACTAGAGCGAGCAGTTAAGCTGCTGATTTAAAACTACTAGAACATTACAGAAACTCGTAGTACATTCCTAACTCATCTAGGTAATCCACGATCATAGCCTGAGCGTTATTTTCTTTCGCATCCTGAGTGTCCTTTGCTTTCATAGCCTGAGTGTCTTTTGCTTTCATAGCCTGAACGTCCTTCTCTTGTAGACTGACCACTTTGTGTATGGCTCTGATATCTCCTTTCCTTCCTTTGCTATTGTAATCTTGACAACTACTGCTAATAAATTTGTGATACGCACTTTGTATTTCGAGTGAAGAGTGATTTAGGTACATTTTACACCAAAACCGGGTACAATGTGCCTACAAATTGAACTGTCAAATTAATTAAGTTAGTTTTGTGGACTTTACGAGTCTGACTGCTTTGCATAGTTGGGGAGTGTTGGGGGCCTTAGGTAGCGTAGTTTGTATTAGATCTCAATGTTTGTATTGGCCCTCGGTTTGGGTGATTGTGGGTAGATTGTATTAGTGCTTATTGTAATGGTTGTGGTGGACTTCGGGCATCCGATCATCTGTTGTACTCTTTTTTCTACAAGGGGTTTTAGCCCGATTGAGTTTTCCCCTTGTAGGTTTTTAAGGAGGCAAAGATGCTCGGCCTATTCATGTCCGAGGTCATAGGAGGAGGGGGTCGGGTTTGTGAGGTTTTGGGTTCTTCGTGGGTGAAGCAGTTGATGTTTAGCCCACCTTTATAAATTCAGTTATGGTCGGTTGGAAAAATGTACTACAATTTACAAGTAAACTAATGCTCTGTAGGAATTAGGATTAGATCAGTTATTAATTGTCACAAATTAAGATTCGTGAAAAGAAGAGACGAGACGATGTTCTTAATAAAAATCATAAAATTTCAATTATTTCTTAACTAAGTGTTTCTCTAAGTATAAAAATACACATTGAAGTATTGAACTAAACTACTGATGTTTTGAACTATTGCTCTTTCAGCATCTTTTACTATTTCAGATTAAAAATATTAAGTTACAAAACCATAAATATTTATATCGGATTGAGAAGTTACAAAACCATGAATTGGGATATATTTGATGATTCGTAAATGAGCTTTTGCCTTAGTTACGAATATCTTTTTGTAATAGAATGCAATTGTGGATACGACAGTTACAAGCTGACATGGTCTCATAATCATTCGACGACGAGCACACAAAGAAAAATCCATCCTTCCCTTCTTTCTCTGTTGTGGTCATCCTCTCACTTCTTGTGAGTTCGAGCTCGGTTCGTTAACAAAAACGAGGGATAAAATGAGTTCGAGAATTGAACTTTTAACGAGCTCTTGCTCGAGAATTAATGAGTCTCAACGAGCTTTTTTCAAGCTTTATCGAACCTTAACGAGCCCTTTTCAAGCCTTAACGAACTTTTACAATTTAATAAGGCTTACCGAGCTTTATCAAATTAAGCCGAACTCGGCTTGTTAAACTAACGAGCCTAAAACGCGGCTTGAGCTCAGCTCATTTATCTTATCGAACGAGCCGAGCTCGAGCCTCAATGAGCCAAGCCCGCGATAAGGCTTGGATTGTATAACAACACTACAAACAAACATTGTGATTTACTCAGTGGCTTCCTCCAGCAGCGGCTGAGCTGCTGGAGCTTAACTTGCTCAGCCCCGCTCAGCTGCTCAGCAGTGAGGCGCACCTCACCAGTTTTTTTTTTTTTTTTATCGTTTGTACATTTGTATTTTATGGTTTAACTAACATATATAAAACAAGAAGTTGTTCTAGTGCAGTGGTTAAAGGTGTTGGTTGTGACATAATCCCTACTTTTAACAGCATTTTCATCTGTTTATTTGATTTTGTTATTTTAAGTATTTTTAATTTTACTTTTCATCCATTTTTCTTATTTTTGATTTTGTTATCTTAAATATTTTTTATTTTACTTTTAGTATATATGTATCCATTTTTCTTATTTATATGATTCTGTATCTTAAATAAAATTTAATTACGTGAGATATTTGAGAGTTGGCAATTAAAAATATAATATAATATTTTATTCTTTTGGTATTTGAGTTTTGATTTTCACTTGTATTTTAAATTTTATAAATTCATTGTAAAGAGTGAAATTTAAAAAGAAATGAGAAAAAATTATAAATGAGAAAATGAACTGCTGGAGCACATTTTTGTGTTGAGGCTGAACAGAGGATGAGATTTAGTAGAATGCTGACGTGACAGAGTTGAGCCCCAATTTAAGGCTGAACTGCTGGAGATACCCTCAGTGCACATAAGAGTTCACTTGTAAACATTTGTCAATTTAGAAAGAAAAAGTCTAAAGTGGGAAAAATATGTTAGCATGCAGGAATTTTAAACACGTTATAAACATATTATTCTGGTCTTCTACTTTTACTTTGTGTCATTATCCCTGATTAAATACGAATATCAATAATTCACTATAATCTTAGGTTAAACTATTGTCCCACAAGAAATGTATTTTATCTCTAAATATTTCTATCCGAGAAAATCTTTCATGTCAAATCTATAGTCCCACTCGTTTTCCTTATTTATGGCACAATTACTCCACCCGAAGCAGTCTCCGAAAAGGATTTTGAGATGTTTCTTAAACATCTTTATAAAGTTTTGAGAAACGGAGCTAATACAAGATAAACATGATAAGTGGTGAACTTTTCTCTTAGTCACATATTTAAATTTCACGAGATGAGAATTTTTTGTGATTATGTCATCCTGGATCCGAGCCTGTCACACTTATCCTGGTTCACGTAGTTTGCAGGCTATTACGTAAACTAATAAAAACTATGGTAAGTGGTAAGTGGTAACCAACCAACCGGCTGGCCAGCCAGCCGGTCAGGTAATTAAGAGCTAATAGGAGGGTAATACCGTCATTTGGGATCATAACCCCATCGAGAAGATGTCTCCATGCAAGTTGCACATCCACTTGCGCCCCTTTGGCCTGCGTAATCGATAATCCCATTATTAATATTCCTTTCCCTCACAACCAACATGAATTAGATTAATTAATATACTATTACATACTTTGATCTGACGTATTAATTTTAATATTTAATAATGTATTAGTAGTAGTTTTACAACTCCACCATCATTATTAATTAACCATGAATAATTAGAGCGAGCTAGCTTCGGTTTCCGGGTTATTCATTTTTCTTTTAAATATTCTTACAAATTGTTCCGTACACATGCAAGAGTGTGAACAATCCTAGTTTAATAAACCTTAACTAACTAGTTACAAAACCATAATCATGTCATTTGAGTTGATTCATGGATTGGAAAGCTTTCTTTAACTAAGAATAAGAATCGAGTCTATTATTATCACTAGTAAACTATGCGAGTCTTTGTAAAATAATTTGTGCTTTTTCTTATTTCAATGATCGATGTAGTGAACTTATAATCGGTAGTTACTATTATTTCTGTTCGTACTTGATTAAAATTCGGATTCATGTAACAAATTTGCTTATTTTAGGATATGAACTTGTAACTAAAAGGATAATATTTCTATTTTCTTACGGACTGGGTCACACTTTTATGTATTTATTACCAATTTCACTCTCACCTATTCATGGTCTCCAAGAGGACTGAGAAAAACTAGATTTCGAACTTAAGGGTGAAACTATATTTACTTACCGAAAAGAAATCCTAACCAGTGACAAATTGCTATGTTAGGATTATTAATTGTGCTTTTATAAAAAGAAAATAAAAAAGCTCCTAGTGAATCGGATAATGTCACCATCAGGCGATATGCATATGCACCACGTGGAGTAGTCGTGTATGAATCTCCAATACTCGTATATATGTTCACGTATTAGGCTCGTAGCAAAGCCATCAACTGAGAATACCTTACTCATCTATTTGGATTCATTAATCACTACGCCACCCCCATAATATATTGGATGTTTGAATGTACGTAGAGTAAAATCGAATTTACTTTACTCTCCTGAAACGAATCTATTAACTCATATGATATGAATATCACGAATTCACGATATATACATTTTTAAAAAAAAAATCCTCCATTGTAGATTAGATTAGATCTCAACCAAAGCATAACTATTATTGGGATTGGTTAAAACTCCAACAACTAATAGTCATTATCACAAATAGAATGAGTGGATGGAAAGATTGAAAAACAAATTGGGCTCTTTGTTTCTCCCCTCAATAGATTTGATTTTGTACCACACTTGACCTAGCTAGCTACTTGATCAAGAAACAACCCATACATTTAAACTAGTTGTATGCACACTTGGATTATTAATACATCCATCTTGATATATATATATACATACACACTAAAAACTAGCTAGCATACATTTTGTACTCATTATTACTCCAAATCATTTTTCATCTCTCTCAACTTTTCTTCATCACTCCTCCAAATTTAACAACAACAACAACAACCACCACTAATCCAACAATCCCTAATTATAATGCCTTGTCCTCTCCAACTCCAAAGAATGAATGTTATAGATCACCACCACCACCATGCAACCGCCCTCCTCCGCCCCAAACAACCCAAGATCATCTTCCCCGCCGACACCCCCGACGACATCCTCCTCCACCACGCCCACATGGTGGGCCCAAACCAGTGCTCCTCCTTGGCCGTCCGCTCCGTCGACGCTCCCCTCGAGTCGGTATGGTCCGTAATCCGCCGGTTCGACCAGCCTCAAACGTACAAGCACTTTCTTAAATCATGTGACGTCATATGCGGGGACGGTGATGTAGGCACGCTCCGGGAGGTCCGGGTGGTGTCGGGGTTGCCGGCGGAGTTTAGTACGGAGAGGTTGGAGATTCTAGACGACGAGAAGCATGTGATGAGCTTTAGGGTTGTTGGAGGGGAGCATAGGCTGCATAATTACCGGTCGGTTACGACGTTGCACGACGGAGGAGACGACGGGAAGACGGTGGTTGTGGAGTCGTATGTGGTGGATGTGCCGCCGGGGAATACCAAGGAGGAGACATGTGCGTTTGTTGATACCATTTTGAGGTGTAATTTGCAATCTTTGGCTAAGATTGTTGAGAACAAGTGACATCTTAATTTACTAAAAATGATTAATTAAATTTATTAATTAATCATATTTTAGTTAACTAATCTCAGGTTCAATGTATCTTCCTTCTTTGGTTCTTTTCTAACTTTTTTTTTTTTTTTGTCTCTTTGTAGACTTGATCTTGTAAGTATGGTTGATGATAATATTATTCTGAGTGTTTTTCTAAATCGTATTGTACGGTTTATTGGTGATGAATATAAGTTGATGATATGATATTATTCATTTTTCGCACTTTCAGTCGATCTCCATCTTCTATATATACATTTATTCAACCTCAGAAGTTCAAACAATATCAGATTTTAATAGCATAAAATAAATGTATAGATTTGAAGTAAAATTCGATCTTCAGTGATCTACGTTTGTTTTGTGTAAGTCAGGATCTATTGTTCTCTATATATTGTTCATTTCGTACTGTGAGATTCGATTACATAAATCGTAAATTATGAAGTTGAAATTAAGGTATTGTTTTTTCAGTATTCACAATTACTACGTAAAAGCAATTACTATGAACTCTTTCGTGCACAACTTGTTAGTATTGTAGTAATATTTTATGTAGAGTACGTAGTACTAATGTCATTTAAATTTCGAAATTGAGTATTTGGGTGTAGATTTTTGTACTATCCTAGTGTACACTCTTACATACGGGGTGACGTTATTAGTACAATTGTAGAGATTATCCGTTGAGTAAATTGTTTGACCATTAAAAAGTAGATAGTCGAAATTTTGAATTGAACTTTTAAACATAATCTACAGTAATCAAATGTTGTGCAGTTGATAATGCATGTATTGTAGTACTATCATTGTTCAATGCTGGCTAGTAGCCTGACGAGTACATTTACGTTCTTGGATGCTTTCATTAACTATTAAGTATACTATACTGCAAAATATATAAATAATTTTTAACACATTATGACATGCAACTATGCACCAACGTACGTATTATTATTAATAATAATAATAATTGGTAAAAAAAACTCAAATTTCTATGATAAAAGAAGACAAAACTGCGGGCAGTGATGCAATAACTTTAACTTTAATTAATTACTTAAATTATTGGAATGGTTTAATGCATGCTCATACACACGTGTTTCATTTCATACTTGATACTGTCATTAATATGGAACCACGCTTCAGTAAATTTTAATCTCTTACCTTTCATGGAAATTTATTACTGTTTTGCCAGCTTTTAAACAATTGATGCTAAATGCTAATAGCAAAAGAGAGAAAAAAATAACAGAACAAATTAAAAAAACATAGATAATTAATAGTACAAGGTTGGTACTTGGGAGTTGGGATGAATCAAGGACCAATATATTGTATTATTAAAGAAAAAACTGTACGAGTAAAAATGTACAAGAATTTCATCTCATCCTTATAAGTCATAATCAACGAAAATGAGAATTTACAAGTAAAAATGCACAAAGATTAATTGCACTTCACACCATAAACAGGACATACACTACCCTTTGTAGCCGTCGAGAGAGAGAACATAAAGCCCCTCAACATGTTAGGGTAAAGATAGAAGTCTGACCCCTCCCCCACCGCCTCGTCTAGTATGTCTATAGGGAGTATAAACCATGAATTCAACTCCAACAAAAGCTAAGATAGGTGGAATATCAATCAACTCTGTTTCGAAATGGGGAACCCAAATTTGCTAGATGGTGATCCCATCCGTACCACTATGTGCAGTGCATATGAAGACGGTGGGAAATACACATGTAATTTTTTTTAAAAAACACTAATATACTCCAGAACCTGACTACTTACATAATCTGGATCCGAGACCAAAATGGTAGAGGGGTGAAATGTTAAATTACAAGTGCGGAGCAGGGCAATGAGACTCAATATTTTCAAATCGACATGTTTTGGTTTGGAATTTTTTTAAAACAATGGTATGTAACCTCATCTGACCAACTATCTAAAGTATTATTTTTGTCATCCCTATATCTTATATTTCTGGTTTCGCCACTGGTGTGGAGGGTAAGATCTGAGAGTTCTAAATCCGGGGGAGGTGTGTATAGAGCATGCAAACACCGTATACATCTGCCTTGAGGTTTCTTGACATGGACATGGTGTTACATGAAAATGCAAATTATGAAAATAAAAATGGGGTTTTATACTTTTATCACATATTTACTTTAAAGTGTTATAAAACCACATCATATTTTTCCTCTACAAAATCACATCATAATTTCATGAAATGAAAGAAAATTAGAAATGGATCGGGGAAATTTGGTTGGATTGAATGAGAGTTATGGACGTCCTATCCAACGAAATATCTCGAAAGTTTCCCAAATAATAAAGTACAATACAACTAAAAATTTAATAATTATAAATAAAATTGTTAAAAGAAAAGTTGTAATTAGATATTAAAAAATAGCTGCTTGCACAAATTGACACACACAAGTTGTTGTACGAATTCCAAATAAAATCTCCAACTTGCATAACATTATCCCTTTCCGCCATGAATGAATTACTATTAAAGCCTGCCTTTTATTTGAAACTTGAAACTTTGAATTCAATTTTTTGTTTTGTTAACTGCAAAGATTTGCAACTTGCCATGCAACTTGCCAACCAGCCCAGGCCTTTACTTCGTCTCTAGCTACTAGTAGTACTACCTCCTTGTTCTTTTTCATTTAAGTTTTCGAGTTTTCGTTCGATTCAACTTAATTTAATTTCAGTTATTCAAATTTTATTTAATGGGCCTCAGTTATTCATTTATTGGAAGAAAAGAAATCATTAATTGAAAGCTGTAATTGACGTAGAAATTGAATCACGTACACAGAACCCATAACAACATGTTTAGAGAGCTGCTTGGTGTCAAAATCTGAAAGGGAAATAGCATCTCATTATACATAGTGGGAAAATAGTTACCAATTCCTAGTAATTTTGATTTGACGTTTCATTTCATATGCTACTGTCTGATGTTGGTATATCCGTAGGTCCATCTGAAACTATTATTCGCCATTTAACGATTCAACGATAAGGTCTTCGAATCCGTATCCATTCATAAAATTTAGTAATTTATATTAAGTCTTTAATGGCTAATTTCAAACTCATTTTGAGAGGCTATCATAAAACTTAATCATTTATAATAAGTCTTCAATACTTCTCGTGCGTGGCGTGGTTGATTCAGCCTCATCAATCTTCTCATTCAAGTGGGGCGTGCCTTTGGTAAAATTCAAGTGGCTCTATGCATGATGGAGAGTTACGACTTACTGGTAAAATATCATAAAGTTTTTACCACAGTCAGTAAATTATTACATGTTGGTCGTTGTTTCAGTCATAATAACTTTTCTTCCATCAACTTGTTGAACTTGAATGAACCTTTACCAAGAATTGGGATAGCTACTGCTACAGGCACTTTTCAATTTCATACTCAAATATCTTTTTCATAGTATCTGAAAATGATCATTTTTTTATGATAAATTCTTGACTATATATATGTATGTGGTTGAGTGGTTCTGGTAAAATCTGGACTACTGGTAATACTTCCTGGTCGCATTTGTATTGTTCCCCAGTCCCTCTTTTAAATGTTAACAATAGACAACCAATGACTGATTCCTCTTTCTTTTTTTGTGTGTGTTTTAAGGATGACAGATTCCTCACATCATGTTGAATAGTAAACGAACGTTACGAATATTGATCACTTGATCACATCGATGTAAATTAAGGTGAAATAACCAGAGACGAGTACTTCCTTGCCTTGACACATACATTTGTGTTATTCCCCTGTCCTCTTGTAAATGTTATTACTGAAAAAGACAACAAATGTGTTCTAAGATGGCGAATCCCTCACGTCGGAAAGTGAAAGAAGTACCAAGTGTTACGAAAAATCACTTCACAGTTCACACCAGTGTAACTTCATAGGATGTGCCTAAAAATGTACTACTAAGGGTAGAAAATCTTCCAAAACAGAATCTGGTTCCATGTATCAGGAACTCCAGGAAGGCACCAATGTATGCAATCAGCAGCTTTCACAGGGCTGGCCTTTTGTTCTTCTGTCAATGGTGTCCATTTGAAGTTGTACACTGATGTGTGTGCATCTTTTCTGTAACTTGACAGATGTGTGAGGTTCAGATATGTTACTGGAACCTTCAGTTTGTCGAATTCTTCAGCAAGGACTTGCAAGAAGCTTATGTCAGGTCCCAAGTGGCTGATATCATTTGTCATTGTCGTTTCATTGTAACAGGTACCGCCTGGATTCCCACCCCAGGCCGTGCTCCTGTACGAACAAAGAGAAGAAACATTTCAAGGTGAGACTTGGGCAAGAGTTCATAGATCAATGTTAGTTCAGTTCAGAAATTTTCAGACGAATTGGACAAAGCCTTACACTGAATGTGTTGGTGACTGGCCATTGAAGAACACCCTTTGTTTCATGGGGTCTATGTTTTCGTTCAGCCATTCTATCAGGCTACTGATGGCAACGCGGTACAGATCTGGTTTCGGTAGGAGTAGAGCATCTTTCACTTCATTGTCAAAAGATCCTCGCCTGTAAGAAAAAGCACGAACAATTGTGTCATTTCAAGAACGCTTCATGAATTTTGATCCGAAGAGTATAGAGGACGTACAATAATAACTTGACGAATGATTTCCACCACATGTAAGAGTTGAATATTAGTATGTCTGCAGATTTCCAGTATTCTCCATGTTCGTTGATGGTACCATTTCTGATATATCTGGTATTTCGACCTAGGTCCAAGTTCGGATCAGCATTTGATCGCAGTAGATATGGCGCCCAGTAAAACACGAATGTAGCATTATAGTCCTGAATACGCACAAGCAGTGCATACGTGTGAGCTCAATCTCCACAGGCGATGAAACAAAAAATGTAAAGAACATCAGATGACTAATGTGTGCAGCAGAAAGTTGAAGGCACAGGTAACTTACCCTGGCTATAAAAATAGTTGGCTCAGAATAGTGAACTGTTATAGATTTGGCATGTTCATCAGGGATGACTTTGTTAAGAAGACAAACCAGAGAGAAATATTGGTTCCGGTTCATAGAATCACCAACGAACATCAGCTTCTTCCCTCGCAAACTTTCAAGCAGTAATGTAGCATTAAAACTGCAGATAAATTGTTACAACAATGAGATGAACTTCCTTGAACACCATCCTTATCAGCTCTTTTTAGCAATCCTATTGAGTATACGCGTCTTAAGTTCTATGAATGCAAGTTCATTTGGGGGTTCAGTAACTTCAGTTACTGAATAAGAATGGACTAAAGTAACTAACTAACCTGGGGAGAGAACAGCCATGAGGCTGCCATCTCCAGTGTTGATACTCCTTGTCTGGACGACCGTGTTTCTGGCATGTTACCTGACGCTCAATGTACGAACATTCATGTTCCTCATAGAGAGGCAGAGAATCATCATACACCCACCTTCCACTGAATATATCACACCCTTCATTAGGTTCTCCGACAGCAAAAGGCGGCAATGGCAGCTTTACTCTCTCATTTCCTGATATCAAGAACGAAAAATAAGATCAATTAATCAAGACTCAATGCTATATGAAAATGTATTTATAAAGATAAAACCTTGATCAATCCACATATTTGAAATTACAACTCATACAGATTATCCTGAGCTACAATTCAAAAGATTATATTCTACTATAAGAATACGGATGAGAGCAGTACACTACATAGCAATGATTCCTACTTACTCAGTGTACCAGCAACTCACCAGAAATTAAGCTCGAAAACTTTGTTACGCAGTGATCAGGGTCCTGTAAACAAGAAACGTAACTGAAGTCCCTTACGTGAAACGTTTTAAGAAAAAGGATCAAGATTAGAACTCCAAAGAGAAAGGGGATGAGAAGAGCCTTTTGGATGAAGGAGAATGAAGTGGATTGCTTCTTCATTTTTCATCTCCTTGATTATACTTCCTGATTTCTTTTGTTTGCACGAAGAAATTCGCTGTTTAAAACCATGTGTTTTGTGTGTGTGTGTGTGTGTCCGAATGAATATAAATCTGCAGAAGGAGGAAAAAAGAACAAAAAAATCTTCACATATATATACTTCTCTTGCAGAATATGGAATCATATAACAGGCATCATAATTGCCAAGATCCTACTCAGTTATTGGCTTATCTTAATACTACTAGTAGCAATGCTGACCAATTTGTTACAATCATTAATTACTTCATATGAACATGAGGACTCTGAGTGATTTCAGTCATCAGGTTCGATGAACATGCTTTAAAATGATCGAAAAAATAACAGTTTACACCCTATATCGACTCAGTACTAGCATTTACATCATAAAGAACAGTTTAAAGTGTTCAGTAATCATTCTGGTGCAATCCTCATTTACTTTTCCTTCTGTTATATTTGGATAGCCAGACATTCGAGTCACCAAAAATTCATACAAACATTGAAACTGCTGCAAGACTAGGCACCAATGGTGTTTTTTTTTTTTGGAGCAAAGAAAAGTTATCTTATTACCAAAACAGATAAGGACAGGCTGACCATGGGTCCAAAGAAACGAAAGGACTAGTAGTATGACGACTCAATCTATTAGCAGCATGTTTGATTCCGCTTAGCACTGGTATACACAGTTCTACACCAATGGTTTTTTAGCATTTTCAAAGTTCTACACCAATGACCTATTAGCATTTTCTTGAATTGTCTTTGGACTGCCAGTTTCCCAATGCAACTGTTTTGGTTTATTCGTTGCTACAGCATGGTATATGCACGTGGTACGATTGTGGAGCAGTACGTTAGGTATCTTTCTGTGAAGGAGTTATGTAGAGGTCAAAGTGAAGCACTCACTGAACAGAGAGTACATTGGCTCTCTTATTCATATTTCCAGAAAGGATCTTCTTTGTTGCAGCATTTTGTAACATATGTTATATTTTTTCAGAAATAAACACGCGCAATTTATGATGGAGAAAAGGATATTCATAAGGAGTTTCAAAATTGAATTGTAAGCGTACAATAAAGTTGATCTCAGCAGGATAGGAAAGAACCGAAAATAACTACTCTGGTCTACACACTGTGTCAAGTATGAACATTCACAGCAATGCATCAGCCATAGAAAAGCTTTGAATACAAAATCTCATTCCAGACATCTTGTACACCAGGCAAACACCAGTGTATGCAATCAGCATAGCTAGATGGGTTAGCCAGCTGCTCCGCTGTTAAATTTCGCCACTGTGCCTTGTAAATTGACGTGTGAGCATCTTTCCTTAGGTACGACATATGAGTGATGTTGATGACTGTAATCGGAACCTTTGATTTGCTGAACTCTTCCACGATGATATCCATTATGCTGTTTACGACTCCAGAGTTTGGTACGCCTTCTAACATAGTCGTTTCGTTGTAGCAGTTTCCATTTGGTGCACCTCCCCAGTTCCTGCTCCTGAAGATATCAAATGAAAAAATCAGGGAAACTTGTTAGCTGTTTAGTTAATTGTCTATCTTTACAACATGTGCACATGTTTGACCTGATCCATAATGACCAACCCAGGATTATCAAGATCTGTTTATTAAAACAGGCTGATAAGGAAACCGATAGCTGAACGTAACTGGTTTAAGTGGATTTATTTACCTGATGAGGTAGTTGATTTCCTAAAATTGGAATCTAAAAATTGATGGGTTGGCTTATCTCCCAACTTACGTTTCTAATCAGCCAAAAGCAGTATTTTGGGAGTCCAAAGATTAGATGAAATGAATCAATGATTTTAAGGTAAACGTTCGACAGAGCCTACGTGAAGACTGTCCCTGCCTAAATGATACAGTACGTACGTTTTATGTGCAGGGGATGCAGTCCTGAAAAAGACTCTTGTTTTTGCAGGATCGATGTTCTCGTTGATCCAATTCACCAAACTCGTCATAGCCATACGATAGGCGTCATCCCTCGGTACTGCGACAATTTCCTTTACCTCATCCTCGAAAGAGCCTTTTCTGTCAAAGGAAAACAGGACCAAATTTTATGTATGAATGTAGTACTATGTAAGTATGTATATGTAAACATTGTACAGAATACATACAACATTTTGATGTTTGCCATCCACCAAAGATAAGTGTTGAACACAATGATATCTGCTCCTCTCCAGTGTTGTCCGTGAACATCAATCGAATTGTTGCGAACAACACTACCAGCTAATTTATGATTCGTAGGGTTGTCCGAATTCGACTCAAGCAGATATGGTGCCCAGTAGAATCCTATTGTAGCATTATAATCCTGCACAGTATCAATAACTACTAATATCAGGTATACAATGTTGTAGTGATGAATTACTATACATTTATTTGAATGTTTGATCACCTTCGCAATGAAAACGCTTAGTGAATCAAATGTAGCCTCCATGGATTTGGCATTTTCAGGGATGCTTCTCTGGAGAAGGCAAACCATAGATATAAACTGGCCTCGGTTTAAAGAATCACCTACGAACAACATTGTCTTTCCACGGAGACTTTCAAGCATTAATGTTGCATTGAAGCTGTAAAAATTGAATCATGAAAAACGTGAGACTAATTGCGAAAACAGGTATTTGACAGTTTGAAACACTTAATTTTTCTTACTTAGGCAGAGAACAGCCGTAAGGTTGCCATCTCCAGTACTGGTAGTCTTTGTCTGGCCTTCCGTGCTCTAAACATGTTAGCTGTGGTATGATGTAAGGACACTCCGCCTCCTCATACAGCGGGCGAGTGTAATCACGCACCCATCTACCAGCAACTTCATCACATCTTGCACCAGCATTTTCGATGAAGAAAGGCAACTTGTTTCCTGTCCTTTGTCCTGTCACCAAAAGGATGCTAAAAGTATACCAAAACTATTCTGTTAATGAAAAATCAATAGAAAGAGACGATTATGCATTCATGACTAACCAGTACTTGATAGTACTTGTTTCCTGGGGCTAGATTCAAGATCTTTCAAGGAATAGAGGTAGCTTGAATCTTCTACTTGGCAGATAGAAACAAAAAGTAGAATCGCTAGAAAGGCGAAGATGTATGGAGAGGAAACCAGCTTCTGGGAGATGTAACATGAAGATGATGATGGCTTCATGGGTTGTGTAATCCCGTGGCGAATTCCTTTTTCTTTCTTGTAACCTATGAGCTAACTAAATAAGTGAACGACAGATTCGTACCACGTGCTTGTTGGCGGGAAAACATACACGTGCAAAATGAACAGAGCACGACGAATACATGTGCAACTTATATGTCAATGAGTAATTTATGAAATGCTACCATAAAAGAAGTGATATATGCACCCCTACCAAAAGAGAAGATATTCTGAATATGTACTTGTTAAACGTCGTGATATAGAACTGCAGGATTCTCATACATTAATCTGAACGAAGAAGCTAACAACAACAAAAAATTACATGGGAGTATGTCTAATCAAAATGCTACAAAATCTGCTAAAAAGAATGTATGATCTGAAAACTACACCCCATCCAGGCCATTCGCAGTGACTGGTAAATCCCACATCAATCTCGGGCAAAGTATACTATCCCGGGGGAAAATGTAGAATAGTAACTAGTGGGAACAAATAAAGCAGATCACCAACAAGAACTGTGGTATGCTAGCAATTTTTCAGTTACGAGGAGATTACTTTCAGATGCTTGTCTAGCCGTTCAAAAGTTAACAGGAGAATAAGAACTCCTGTAATGTTGTGAAGGTCCTCTGAATCTCCGCACTAAGGAGGTAAACAGGCTCTGGCAAAAACAACGAAATATGCAGATGTGAAAATCCTATACATACAGTAAAGAAGATATAGAAACAAACATCAAACTCGAAGAACAAATGAAATAGCAGAACATCAGAAGTACCTGTATTCTGTGTGGTAAGCTAGCCCAAAATTCCAAGTTCGGTATTATCTATAAATTGAAGACAATGGCAATCAATCGAAAGATTAGATCCAGTACAAAACAAAGAGCAAACACAGGAATTTCCATCGTTTCAATTATATCAATCTTTATTAAAGGTGCTACAGACCATTTTTTATTCCCTCATTTGAAAGATAGCATGGATATGCCTACAACATAAATCATAAAATGTTACTCCCAGTAATTTTTTCCCCAGATGCATCAACACTTTTTTTTAAAAAAACTTCTGCTATTGTGCACCATCAGTTTGTCTTATGTTGGTGGTATTTTGCAAAGGTTTTCAGCCAAAACTTAAGTATATTAGTTACTTTCTTGCTTAATGGGTGGTTACTATATCTTCGTATTTGCAATAATATTACAACTGAGCTATATCAGTTTATCCGTTTCAATATCTCCACTTCCCCAAATATTCAGTTACAGAGCTTGGAAATTAAATTGCAATGCATGCTTACAGGATACAAAAACCAGAGAAATAGTACTGATAGTATTGAGGTGCTCTACACAATATTGAGAGCATACAAAGACTAAAAGAAGCTAATAGTTAGGCACAGGAGAAAAACTCTACTAGAAAAATAATGCTAAAGAGTTTCTACTTACATCTATACCACGAATGTTCAGGGCAAAGTATCGATAAGCAGCACCAGCAACAAAGTAGACTCCAAAGAGGGATAGCATTCTGGACGATGAAATCAACCTTTATAGTTAGGTAGTCATTCATATATACTGGTTTCAAATGTTATAAAACTTATAAGCAGAGCCTCACATAATCATGAAGGTACCAAACCAGCCCAATCCATATGCATGAGAGGATACAATCTTGGCACAGCCCGATGGATGGCTCAGCTCTGTAGTCTGTTAGAAAGAAGTAATATTGACATCAAAAAGTAAAGCGGCAGAGACGGAAGTGCATTGCTTTTGGCTAATTAATATTTTTCCAAAACCATGAAACAAATTGCATTAAGAAAATATCAAAAGACTTACATAATCACAAAACCCAATATTTTTCAGCGTAGAAGGGCCCTGTCAAATACCCATGTGGGTGACAGACAAAAAAACTATTAAACTGAATTTATGATATGTAAGCTCTGCGGAATCTATATATTAGGTAAGTACACTGTACACACAAAAACATACCTGGAGTCCACTTGAGTTACATTTAACCGACACCGAGAGAGAGTAGTTGCACTTCGAGCCGACATTTGTCATCTTGACAACAATACCCATCTGAGGACTCTTGGTATCTGACATAAAATTAGCCAATGGAAGAAAGTGAATTTAAATACTTGAAGATTAATGGAAAACACTGTTCCTATAGGATCTAGAAAAACTTACCAAGGACATCTACGAGCGTGCTTGATTGATGTCCAAGAGTTGTACACACCGGATAACCTATGCAAATTAAATTAATGTGAGTATAGCCTGGCTACTAGGTCTTAGTAAAATCATCTGACATAGCAATCTATATAAGTGGCTACACAGACCAGCATCAGTTGCTTTCAAAATCTGTGAATTCATTTGGTTGATTCTGCTTAAGGGTTTACACAACTATTTATTTTGGTTTTCCAGGAAACTAGCTGATAGCCAAACATGATATTAGTCGTGTCCATAACACGTCACATACCATATTTTCTCCCAACTCTTAAGTTTCACACACCTCCCAGTTTCGACCTACTCTTCTGAGTGCAACAAGTATCATACTCAAATGAATTACAATCAAACACCAATAAAATCAAATGCCTCTCAAATTTGTAATCAGTTTCTATAAACTCCAATCACGCGCAATCAAAAGAAGGGGGAAAAAAAAAAGAACAATGGAGCTGTACATATGCAGGAATTTAGTGCTGGAATATGCAAGAAGTATATTGCATATACGTGAAGTCGTGAAAAGTATAACAATTTTTTATTTTTTGAACGGCAAAGAAAAAAAAATATTATCAACAAACTGTACAAATTACAGCCGACACCAAGACCTCATAGGATCTATATCGCTAGTAATATCATTATACTACCCTCAACCAAACAAACAGCTATAAAAATACGACCAAATCCGGGACCATAACAATTAATCAGCAAAATAATTAGTTCAGGTGATATAGGAATGCAAAAGCTTTATGAGTATTTACCATCTATTTTGTTGGAAACAAGAGCACTACAGCCCATACCACAGCGTGACTGACCACCGCAGCCCTACATATGTACAGAATGATGTCACTGATAAGTGCTAAAACTTCTATCACTTAAACTACAACTACTAACTGAAACATTTAAAAACTACGGCATTTTGGTGAATCGTAGTGGAAGATAACAATCTCTGATAATGTCATCTTCGGATTTCCAGTATCCATGGACCATGATGGCGAAAAGCTGTGTTGATTGATATAACTTTCAGCTTTTGCCACATATTTTTTTTTCAAACAATCATCATCCAGTCAATAATCCATTTGCCCGAATTTTTTACATGACACTCAGAACCATTTACAGTGGCAATAACAATGGCAATAACAACTAAGCTTGCTCAATGTATAAATTACTAATGTCTAAAATTCCCGATTATATATCTTACTCCAATTGTGATTGACAGAATACAAGATTGAATTGAGAAAACAAAAACAAAAACAAAAAAAAGAGTTAAAAAAGAAAAGGATAATGCTGGTTCAGTTTTCAATTCAAGGATTCCAGACCCCAAAATTTCAATGATAACAACAGAGTTGTTCATTCAAATTCAGAACAAGCAAACACACTCATCTTGACAGAATTTAGGTGGAAACAAACATAGCATTAAAAGTGATAACTGCTAATACTTCACTAAGCCTTACCTTACAGTTAACACACATAGGAGGATCATGGTTGAATATCATAGGACCGCAAAGCTGCTCAACATTAGCGAACAAAATTACAACAAATCCAAAAATTAACAAAATGTTAACTAAATGCATCCAATCCATTGTTGACATACATGATCTCAGACATCAATTTAATTAAAAAAAATAATCCATGGTAGAATACATAGCATAAGTATTTTCAATCATATATCATAACCTGATAACGCAAACCTGAAACCAGAGCACACTCCCATTAGCACCCACTTTGTAAAACCTACAAAAAGAAAAAAAAAATCAACTAAAACAGTCAGGGTAATACTCCCTTGATACTGTTCCGTAGCCATTATGGAGCACCACAACAACATATTCAGCTGGAGATTATTATTACTCCAACGAAATAACTCTTCTAAATTCCACCAATGAATTCCTATAGCTATTGATTCAAAACACAAAAGTATGCAAAGAGAAATAGAACTAAACATTGAAAACTCAGCCGGAGTTTAATTCAGAGAAATACTCTGCCTATTACCTATATGTTGCATATCAATTACTACTTAGCTACCATCACATCAGCAAATCTAATCCGACACTGCTAATTGTAAATATCTTCCGAAAGTTCACAAATCCAATCCTATGACTATCAACTATTCCAAACACACACTCATAAAACGAAATGCAAAACCTTGAAAAATCAACAAAACCGATGTTTAAGTCAGAGTAATTCTCCCTTCCTCCCGTTCCATAGCATCGGTAACAAATCAATCCCAGTAAAAATACATTCGGTAATTCGACCAAAATAAATCCTACAACTATCAAGCATCAGCTATTCAAAACACACGAGCAGACATTGAAATGTACAGCACAGAAAACATACATAGGTAAAGGAGATTGAAACTGGCAAACTTACCCGTCTTCGCTGAGGATGCCATGAGGAAATTTAGCAAGCGAAGAAGTCAAACTGTAGGAATAGAGCTTGTTCTTTTCCTTGACATTGAGCTCACATATGGCGGTGACTCGGTGGAGAATCGCTGCGGTGAAAACCAGAAAGAGGAGAACAGTAGTCATTTCTTCTTCTTCTTCTCGAATCTCATAGCCAATTTCAATCGATCGGTTTTGTTTTCAACTGATTTTGTATCTTTTGCAGAGACGAATTGTTTGCTAGCTCAGGAAAGCTGAAGTTAATTCGTTTTTCTCGTTAAAGCGTTCATTTTTGTTTTGGGGAGAGTGTTGATTGGATTTTAGACCCAATTTGTTTACTGGACTTGATTTTTGGCCCACGGTCTAGCCCAGAGATCTTGACAGTTTTATGTTTTTTTTTTCTATTACAAATTTACAATTACAATTGTTCGACAAATTTCTAATCAAATACTCTACAAGCCTTAATACAGAGTATATAATCACTCCATTTTGAGGATATAATCACCCACAGTGGAAATCAAACCCGTGACCTCTTGAATCTGCGATGTCTTAGCTTGCCACTCGACTACAAACGCTTTGACGGACAGCTTTATGTTAAGGAGTAAAAGTTGGGACGGACTTGGGAGGTATCATTTCAGATTTTCAGAAAGTTCCACGAACATTATGATAAACACTAAACATTAAATATTGTTTTAACAAAAAATAAAAAAGGTTTCACGATATATATTAATCATTTATAGTGAATGTTAACTATATGTTAAAAATGTTTTACTCTAAATATGACCTATTTAAAAGTACTTTTCTTAATGATCACTATTTAGTACTCCATTTAGCAGCAATCTTTTGCAACTATTTGTATATAGTAACCGTATAACTTTCTATGTTTCTCGCTTTGTGTGTTTACAGTGTCATTTTACTACGTGGATCTTGAAATCTTGAATTGCGACTTGTGTGATAAAATCTGGAACCAGAAGTTACACCGGTTAGCCGGATCTTGAAATCTTGAATTGCGACTTGTGTGGTAAAATCTGGCACCAGAAGTTACACCGGTTAGCCTCTGAAAAAGGGTAGGATCGGTTCGACCGGGATAATCCGGCTAGTAATAACTGAATTGAAACCCTAGAACCCTCAAATTGGCCCCAAACACTAATAACTGAATTGAGTATTGAGCGAAGCAGCTCTACTCACAAGTTCTTCAATGGCCACCGGCGACACGAACATGAACAAAGCTTTGACCACCACAAGGTTCTCCGACCTCACACCGCCTCTTTCCGAACCGATTCTGGAAGTCCTCAGCCGGTCTAGTTTTGATTTCTGCACGCCAGTCCAAGCCGCCACAATACCTCTGCTTTGCACTAATAAGGATGTCTCCGTTGATGCTGCCACTGGTTCCGGCAAAACCCTTGCTTTTGTAATACCTCTTGTTGAAATTCTTCGCCGTGCAGACCCTCCTAAGCTTCACCAGGTAATTTTTATGTCTTGTACATACAAAAGATTCAATGTTTAAAACGGAATCGCCTAATTGTTGGTAGTTAATCGTACATACACGTAAGGCTTCACCAGTAATTATGACAATAAAGATTAGTTTTGTTTGTCTAATCTCTTCTATCTGCAAGATTGTTTTTTTTATCAGTAAGCATTCCTTTGCTTGTAATTAGGTATAGAAGGGTACTAATGTTGTATTTGGACATGCTTTTCTAACTTTTAAAGCATTTTTGTTGTTTGGTTTTTTGATTCTCTAGCTTAAAGCTATCGAAATCATCAAATTTTTATGCTTTTTAGTGCTTAATGCCAAAAAAAAAAAAAATGCATTTCCAGTGTGGTGCCAAAACACCCTACTTTTGCTTACAACTTAAAAGAAACTATTTTCAATGGTAAGTAAGACAAGCAAAAAAGGCACTCTGTAAGCATTCAAACTCAACTAATTCCCTGGTTGTGCTTACAGGTTAAGGGAATAATAATATCACCCACAAGGGAGTTGGCTTCGCAGATATTCGAGGTTGCGGAACCGTTTGTTTCGACATTGTCAAATGTTAGGCCAATGCTGTTGGTTGGGGGACGGGAAGTGAAGGATGATGTCGCAGTAATAGAAGAGAAAGGTGCAAATATAATGATTGGCACTCCTGGAAGGTTGGGAGATATTATGGATCGAATGGACTTTTTGGATTTTAAGGACATTGAGGTAGGATCCTTGTTTTGAGTTCTTGAAAGTGAAACTAATAAATAAAATCGCTGGTGCTCGGTGTGTGTTATAAATGATAGGTGTAGTCACTTATGGATGTTCTATGCTATGTTTCTATGTTATAGTAAGTATAAAACTATGCACCTGCATGATAGTTTAAACTTAAAAGCAACAATTAACTTGTTACTTGCATTCCTCTACTTCTTCATACTCTATTGTTTACTAAACATTCATTTTCCATACGAATAGTTCCTTGGAATAGTGGGTTGATTATAAGGTGAGCACCGTTCCTTTTTCCTAAATGTGAGGTTTGGTTATACAGGTATTGATCCTGGATGAAGCTGATAGGCTACTAGATATGGGATTCGAGAAGCAGTTAAATTCGATCATATCTAGATTAAACAAGCAGCGGAGAACTGGTCTTTTCTCAGCAACTCAAACCAAGGCAGTTGAAGAGCTGGCAAAAGCAGGATTAAGGAATCCTGTGAGGGTTGAAGTTCGAACAGAAGCAAAGAATTCAACGCCTTCAACTCTTAACATAGAGGTAGCTTTTGTTATTGTCTTTGTTTTGTTTAACATCTTTCTGTTTGTCACCACTGATCTTGATTATGCAATTGATTCAAGATTCAAAGCCTGTAAATATTGATAACGTGCTAATCTTTGTTCTGTGGCCATGGCTTTCTGAATCTGCAGTATCTCATATGTGAAGCTGACAGGAAACCCCATCAATTCGTTGACCTCCTCTTGAAAAATAAGACTCAGAAAATGATTGTGTAAGTCTCACAATTTTTTATTCAGAGTATAGTAAATACTTCTCCCAAGTTGATTTGTTTACCAGATGTTCTAAACGTTAGATTTATCATGTAGCTATTTCATGACTTGTGCCTGCGTTGATTACTGGGGAACAGTACTTCCACTTCTTCCTGTTCTCAAGGGGATTCCTTTAATCTCTCTTCATGGGAAGATGAAGCAGGTAATTCTGTCAATATTTATGTAAAATATTAGAATTCCGTCTAAATCTAACTGGATTACGTAATCAATTTAGTCTGTGAGGGAGAAGAACTTAGCATCATTTACATCTCTCTCCGCTGGCGTTCTTCTTTGCACTGATGTTGCGGCACGTGGGCTTGACATTCCTGGTGTTGAGTACATTGTACAGGTAGTTAGACAGCCACTTATCAGTAATCGTCTGGCCTTTAAGTATTGAGAAACTGTAACTTAACAGTTGTATTCGTTTTGGTTTTACATGCAGTATGATCCCCCTCAGGATCCAAAGGTATTTGTCCACAGAGTTGGTCGAACTGCTAGGATGGGACGCGAAGGAAATGCAATAGTCTTTCTGTTGCCAAAGGTCAGTCCTTCAAAATGGTTTGGCGGTAATATTGTTTTATGGCAACCTTGCAATCCATTTCCTACATTTTCAGAGTTATAATTTTCCATCCTACACAGGAGGATGCATATGTGGAGTACCTTCAAACACAAAAAACTCCTGCTAAAGAGAAAACATGCTCTGACGTGGATTATGATATTATATCTCAGGTAAACACCCTTCCCATTTCCCAGTACTTGAAGGAATTTTTTCAGTCAGATTGTGTTATTTTGTATTATCAATTGTTAACAACAAATATTCCAATCTAATGATTACTGTATGTAATTTCTCATTCTGATGTATAAACAATCCCTCTCTCAGATTCGGGCAGCTGCAATCAAAGACCGGGACATTATGGAGAAAGGACTCAGGGCCTTTGTATCTTATATCCGAGCTTATAAAGAACATCACTGTTCTTTTATCCTCAGGTAAAAGATGAATGTTTATTTTTGTTCTATTCAAAACGCTTGGCAATTGGTTATTCTGCGTTACTCATGTGGCCCCAACATGTAGATGGAAAGATCTTGAAATTGGAAAATTGGGTATGGGGTTTGGTTTACTCCAGCTTCCCTTGATGTCCGAAGTGAAGCGGTACTCTCTTTCTACTGAAGGTTTTGTTCCTGTTGAAGATATAAACCTCGAAGAAATCAAATTCAAGTAAGAAGTCTACTGACTCAGTTCTTTTCAACATTTTATGCATAGAGAGAATAATTAGTTAAAAAACTAGTTAAAAAAAACGTTCTGCCCCATACAGTTGTGGTAGTGTTTGCAAAGTGCCCCCTAAATTTATACTATATTGTTTGCAAAGTTCCCCTGAATTTTCAACTCGGTGTGTCTTGCCCCATAAGTTCGCAGTTGTGCAATTTGAGTCCTGAAGATTTGAACTCCATGATTTGCCCCCAGAAGTTTAGATTCTAGTGTCTTTTAAAAAGGAGCAAATTACATCGAGCATGAAACTTTATGGGCAACGAGCAAACTTTAGGGGTTAACTCACACTTCTCACAAAAGGCCAAACCCTAAGGTTAAAATAAATTTTCGCCTGAAAATTCATTATCGGATTACTTCAACAATAAAGTGGTCTCATGGTATTGATTCTTCAATTTGTGATTAATTGGTGCTGATAATCATTTAAAATAAATGAAGGGACAAATATCGTGAAAAACAAAGAAAGAAAAACCTTGAAGTAAGGAAAGCCGCAAAGGAAGAAAAGAAGCAGCAGAACCCCAAGGCTGCATCAAAACCTGCAACCACTGTGTTGAAGAAGAAAACAGCACAACAGAGACGTGCTGCTCAGTCAGTAGAAGATGCAGATGAGCTTGACCGCGACTATCGTTTGTTGAAGAAGTTGAAGAAAGGCCGGATTGATGAAGATGAATTTTCAAGACTTACTGGAACAGAAGATATGCTTTGAGATTCGAAGCCCATATCTAGTGGGGAAATGGATAGCATGTTGAAGGAGCTGGTCCCTGGATCAACAACTCCATATTGCTTGCTCTAAAGTGGTAGTGCTGAATGTGGAATATCTGGATTATTTGCAGGACAGAAGCATTCATCCTCGAACTGGTATCGACTATACTAACAACTGAAATGATACAGCGTAATCATGTTGTTCCCTCTGGTACGTCACCTTTCAGTGCCAATTTTGTTTTTCAACGGCAGACTACGACAGTAACTTAGTAAGTTATTAACCATATAGTGAATTACTGATTTAAAGCGGTCTGTGCTTAGTCCTCTTTAGATTTTTAATGCAACTTGAAGTTGTAGTTCTGAACTTGTGATATTGTAACAGAAATGACATTGAGTGATTTCTCTTTAGCAATTTCGGACAGTTTATTCCCGAATGTAAAGGGAGGTTACAATAATACCGAATGTTTAAAGTTGATAATTGATTAGAACACACAAAACAACACCGATCGAGAAGGTAATATACATGCATCTAGTCTTTTATCAGACCGTATCGATAATGAATCTTTGTTCTAGTGACAAACTTAGAGAGTCTTGGACACGAAACCTTAATCTAACCGTAAAGCAGCTAATTGAGATTACAAAAAGGAGACCAGATACTAGAAAAATGTTCAAAACTGGCCCTAAGATGTGGATGTTGTCTGTTATTCAACCTATGCTGATATGAACGATAGATACTTTTCCAATCAATTTTTTACTTGATCAGGCCATGCGTGTGAATATTTGACTTCTCTAACAAATTGGAGCCTGAGGCGTGATGAGTCAGGTTAAGAAGTACATTATGAAAGCATCAAGAAAGTGTAACTAGTAGAGCATGAAAAGAAGGAAGGAAAATGACAGTAGCAGACTACAAGTAGAAGAATTAGGTTGCTTGAATAGAGGTTTATCTGTTTGTCCAGAAACAAATAAAAACAAAAACACTAAAACATGGATTGCTTTGCATTGAACCCTCAAAATCAGGTGTTCAACGTTTTCTTGTTTCTTCCTAGCTCAAACAAAGATTTGCACAGATCGAGGTCGGAGATTTGACAGATGAAGAAACAAGAGATGAGTCCGTGTCTTTTTCGACCGAATTCAACTAATTGGACCTGATGTTAGTACATATACTTCGCGAATTCACATTGTATCCGGTGATACATGTTAGAAGTTTCAAACTCACTATACCTAGAGCGAAAATTTGATGTCAGACTAGTGGGCTGCGACTAAGAGAATGGTAGTCGTATCGTTCAACAACTGAGAGATCATCGATTCATCATTGAGATTATTGATTCCGTCGCAGAAACATGATTCAAAAGCTTTCAATGTGAAAACAAGTGGATCACCATTGAAGAAGTAGATCACCAGTGTAAACATGGCAGGAACAGAGAATAAACTGTGTGGTTACTCATTAGGAACCGCCCATGCCATGTGGTTCTTTTGCTTGCTCAATGTAAGAAGGAGAATCTGTTTTCCTGAAACAAGCTCATTTTCTCATTTCATCACAGATTCACAGTTCCACATGACAAGGTTGACTTCTTACCTTAAAAAACAGTTTGTTTTTTGGACACTATAAAGCTACCTATCTAAAGCTAACTAGTCTTACCACTTCCAAACTTCAGCCCTATAGCATCTGGTATTTATCTTGTCTTTAGTCTTTACTCCCCAATCCATATCTCCCTTCTACACTAGGGTTATAGCTTATGTTTACACGCTTCGATTACACTATTACAGTGTTTTCGATTTCACTATTACTGTGTCGTTTACGAAATATGTTAGGTTTATAGATGATATCAACGAATTTATTGGCTCCGCCCTTCGAATAAATGCAAATCATGTCCGAAGGTGGAATGTATAGTATAAACTCACTAAACATACCACATGCAAGCAACATAGCCTAGCCACAAAATTGACATAGTACTTTTTAATCTTATCTCAAACCAACCAACGTGGGGTGTTAATCTAATTACACACACTTCCACACCAAAACATGGACCAAATTAATGATCTTTGTCCAAATCCTTGTCAATTAGAGACAACTAAAGTACGCAAATGGGCGGCACGAAACGCAAATAATGACAAGAAAAGGACACTTATAATCAAACATGACAAAGTAGAAGTTTTATTACTTTTGAATACTGTCTAAGAAACCATATCATGTCCATACAGAGACGACGCTTTTGTAAAAGAGTCGTAATGTACATTGTTGTTACTAATAGAACTGAAGTTTAGGAACTGAGGCATGTCTGCGAGCAAAAATGAGGACGAATTCTCGTCGTCATCGGTTTGGTCGAAGAGTGGTGGACTGGTTGGCAAGTCTTGCTGGTGATGATTATCGGTTTGTTGCATTTGGATGCAGAGTATCTCTGCTTGAGCTACAGCTAGCTGCATTTGGAGCTGGGAGACTTGGTTTTGAAGGTATGATATCGCGCCTACGCAGCCGTATACTGGATCGCGTACTCTTGCGTTCGCTTCGTACACTAGGCTGCTCACTGCGTCCAGTCTTTTGTGCACCGGTAGCTCCTGAGATTGAAAGAAATCTGAGATACTAGTACTTACAAAAGAAAGTTGAGATATGACCTAATCGATGTTGAGATTGAAATAGTCGCGATTGTCAATAGGTTTGACAAAAATAAGCATGTTACGTAAAAACTGCAACGAAGAATAAACTAATCAGAATAAACTAATCGGTTTGAAACATTACTCAAGTGACTTATTGAAGGAGACCACTACTAATTCCCATTTATGTTAGCTTTCAATTTAACCTATCATATCAACTCTTTTACTAACAGAGTTTCAGAGTGTTCGAAACATATTAAAGTTTAAAAAGACAAAATTGTACTACCAGGCTTGGCAATGGTCGGTTAAAAAAAATAGAGAAATTGAATCAACACCTTCAATGGTCTAACACATAAGTAGAACAAGTCACATTATCGAAATTGCTTAAACATGAATGTTACACTCAACTTCGAATTATATGGTAAACAAAATTGAAGAACTGTGCTAGTACCTGCAGCATTTTGCTGACATTGCTAGCTCCAAAGACTTTATGAACCATTGCAAACTTGTGGGGGTCATCGGACGGGAAGTAGGGCGCAAACACGCAGTCCTTGGCACACCGCCTTCGCAGCAACTTACACGAGGCGCATGGCGAGCTTCCAGTTCCGTTTGCCATTTTACAACTCAATCAGCTAGGTTGAACTTGTGTAAATTAAGAGCAACACACTAGTTCTCAAACTCAGGCTATATTGGAGAAAAAAGGGAAGATTGTGCATAGAATGATACTAGTAGAGTGGGGTATTTATAATGGGGTTGAAACTTGAAAGAATGTGTGAACCAAGATAGAGATTGGCCGCGTGAGGTGAATAAAGTAATTGGAACTTGATTAGTTCGCAATTATAATATCTGGTGAGATTGGGACTTCTAGTTAGGAGTTTCATGAGAAGGTAAAAAATGCTAGAAAGGCATGTGGCTGAACGTTATACAGTGAACAAAAACAGAATTTTCTGATAATATGATGGGGTTTGTTTAATAGTTGGGGATTTTTTTATGTTTGATTGAGCTACGCGGCAGTCTGTAATTCAAGGTTCGTGCAGTAAAATGGTTTAGGTGTGGAGAAAGATACTTATGAGATAATTGGGAAATGGGATTTTGTTTGCTGCAGTTTTGACCCGAAATTTTACGGACTCTTAGTTCTGTTCAATTGAAATGAACTGAACTAAATGTATCGGAACTGAACTACATTTAAGTGTAGAGTTGAACTACGCATGCTTTATATGAATTGAACTGAATGGACTTGAACTGAACTGAAATTTAAGTAAATTAATTAACAGAGCGTAAATTGTGTCATTTTATATATATATATATTATATATTGTGTTTGATTAAATGATTTCTATTTTGTGAAAAATGCTTTCTGTTATGTTAAAAAAAAGGCTAAAATTGTTTTGGTGGAAGAATATATATGCAACCTTTGAAATGGAGAAGAAGTGGTACCATAAAATCAAATTTGATGAAGATAATAAATATTTATTTAGCCAAAGGCGAACATGTGTTTTTCTACTCGCCTCATGTTCAAGAAATCAAGAATACACAAGTAACGAGATTGGAAAATGAAGTTACATGCTTTTTTCTATCAAATTTTAACTAATTAAGGGTTACAACTTGCAGTTCCCCAATCACTCATTACTTGGAACTTGGAAGCTTGTCCAGGAGTTGTCACTCCGTACTCTCTAATTCTTGGCCATTCCAATTTTCTCGGAGTCGGACATACTAGAAGATGGGTAAAGACAAGATTTTACTCTATTACTACTCGTTGTTACCTTTGCTCTTGGCACTTGCTTGTTCACCGGGGTTCGAAATTTTCTCCCTTTTATCGGCTCCTCTCACTGGGCTCTGGTTTGTTGTTATTGAGTTTACTCTCCCCGCACTTTGAACTGGGAGTGAGCATTAAAAGGTTTTAATTCTGTTTCTCGGTGGCCGAATGAGTGTTCTTTTGTCTCTCAGGTTTGGTCTTGGGGTTTTTATTCTGGTGGACAGGTTTCTTCGGTCTCGGTGTGTGACGTTCCTTGTTGGCTTTGGCTCCTTGTGGTGCTGTTTCTCTTGCACCCAGCACTTGGCCCGTTTTTCTTTTCTTTTTGGTCTCTCTTTTGTTACATTGGTTTTGGTTGAGGATTCAGTGGCCTTGTTTCGGTCTTGGGTATTTTGGAGTGATCCTCTGTTGTTATTTCTCTTCCCAGGAGTGGTTTCGTTGTGCTCTCTTGCTCCTCAGTTTTTGTAGGGTGCGAATCTTTTGCACTCTAAGTTGTAATTAAAAAATTATTGTTAATATTAATATATTCTTTTACCGTTTCAGAAAAAAAAAAAACAACTTGCAGTTCCCCAACTCACATAGTATATATACACTTCCGTTCAGGGTGCACGTGCATCGAAAACTTTTATTCCATGACTAATATTAATATAATTTTACCGTTTCTAAAAAATAAATTATACAATAATATGATGTAAAAATGCAATTTTAATGGGACTAAATTACAATGTACTATTGTACTAAAGGATAATAAGTGAAAGAAAAAAAGTTTGTGACTACACAGGATAATAAGTGGAAAAAATAGTTTGGCCCCCACAAACTAACCTATAGATCCACACTTGTTTCGATTGATGCAACATTAGCAAATTTTTTTTAGGGTAAAAAATACTTTCATTAATCAAATCATCATCGTACATTCGGAATGTCTTCCGGTAAAGTAGAAAGACCTCGACTATCAGTGTGCACATTGCTTGCCAATTCATGAGCTAAACAATTTGATGTACGTCGAACTAAACTGAAATAACAAGAATTGAAAACAGAAGCTAAAGACTTAATTTCTTCATATAAACACCCATTCGGAGCTAATGATTCCTCAGTCTCTTGAGCTTTTCGGATAACCACGCTGCTATCTCCTTCAAATATAACGCTTCTGTACTTGCTCATCGATAGAATTGTATGCAAAGTTAGATATACACATAAAGATAGGACGTTCAAATCATTGTGCAATAACTTATACTTTTGCCAACGATTAAATGTTACTCCAAATAATTCACATCAAAATTTATCACATATTTATAAGTAAAACATACTCTGGTATTATTTATTAGAACTTGTGTAATGCAACCATAGAAGTGTGTGATCGAATCTAAAAATAATAGTCAACGAAGCACTTTATAACATCCCAACTACTCCAATGCTTCCGCCCTAGTTACTTGAAGCTATCTTTGTTCTATTATTATTAAAACTCAATTTGGGAGCTCCATGTAAATATTAAATGGCTTTTTACGCCTACGAAATCATATACGTATACACTTAATATAATAATTTTGAAGAAAAAAAATATATGAATCTATTAAGTGTTGACTGCCGCAAAAAGATTTGATTGGTTGACAATATAATAAAACATCATTTGTCCACCACTTCCCTCTTTATTTGTAAACAATTCATTTTAACAACTACTACTTTTAATTCTCATACGAGTAGTTAATTAATTAATAAAATTAACTCTAAAACTAATAGTATATAGTTTATAGTTTATAGTAGATACATTGAAATCAATCAAATCATAGTCTATGCACGAGTAGAAGAGGAGCTCGACGTGAATGTTTGTTGGTCAAACACACATATATTCACGTGAAAGTATATACACGAACATGTTTTTCGAATCGGACCTAAATTTTATTACAGAGCAACGGTCACGAATTCGTATATATGCCAAGATATTCTATTGTAATAGCACAAGCATTAACTAGGCTATTGTTGTGACGACCAATGACCAATACAGTATGCTAGTATGCTACTCATATGAATTCATATGCAATAATTGCATAGTTAAGTATATATATATATATATTTTAATAGACAAATCTATTCTAATCCTACTCATACTCCTACACTAACTCAATACCAATCTTATATTAATTGTTATAAAAGTCCACTTTCAAGTGGACTTTTAGAAAAGTCCATGTAAATGTGAGTTTTAGAATTTTCGCGGGTCAACCCGGCCGACCCGTCTTTTTTTTTTTAAGCTGAAAGATTCAGCGTGAAAGCTTCTGAAGCTTCTTCACGCTGAAAACTAACGCCTGCAACTTTGAAACTTTGCCATGGCTGCTTCACTCCAAAAGCTTCTGAAACTTTACTATGGCTACTCTAATCAATAATAGTGAATTCTACTCGTTGTGTCAAATTCTGTTCGCATCTCTATTATGTCCGTCAAGCTTTAAATTATATTCATGAAAAACCAAAGAAAACAATTAGATAAAAATTGATTTGGGTTTAGTTTATAATTCATTTTTAGTTGCTAATTGGCTTCTTTATTAGATTTGAGATGTGATTAATGATATATTTCTCAATGATTTTGTCATTCTTTGAGTTTTAATTGCTTGAGTTTGAGTTCATCAATGGTGACTTTGAATTTGGGGCAAACTTTGGAGAATTTGATATACATGAGGGACTTAATTGAAAGTTTTCGTAAATACACGTTCTTTAGTAAACATAATCATTTATATGTATAACATCTACAATTCTTTATCCAACATCAGGGGTAATTCAGAATAAACATTCAAT
>JAYMSL010000121.1:0-37832 GCA_036897195.1 Plantago coronopus
TGGGAAGTTCCCAAGGTAACTATTCACTCTCTCACTCTACCTTTCTCACTCTAGGAATCGGTCGGTATTATGCCATCAGCCGATCTCCTCTTTAAGTCACCACCAGTCTGCCCTCGGCAGATTGGTTAAACGACTAACCCCCACCTTCCTGTGCAGAGCTTAGGTCAAGCGAAGTCCCGAGAAGTTTCAGTAAGCAAGTTTCCGAAGAGTACGAAGATCATCACAAGTTGCCGAGAACCTTCTGAAGAAAGAGAATTACCGAGCTCGAAGACTTAGAAGATTTACTTTTCCTAATTTAATTCGGTATTTAGCGGATTAGTGCGACTCGACCGTTTTTGTACCTCATCAAAGTGATTAGCCAAATCTTGAATCTCTAGGATAATTCCACCGGCATTGGAGAAAGGAGGATCAGTACTCTGTAGTGCCTTTATCACATTTATGCAATCCCCTTCTAGCACTATAGCCTGCCAGTGTCTGTCTGCGGCAAGTTTGATGGCTAATGAAGCAGCAAATGCTTCAGCAATCTCATTATTAAGCGTCTAAAACTTTGAATATGTATAAGATTCTTTTACGAACTCAAATTTAATAATACGAAACTTCTGGAGACTAATTTGTAAGTGTAATATCTACATGGTGTTTCATGAAATTTTCACTTCCTAATTACAAAAGTATAAACATCGTAAGGTTTACAGTCGTCGTTTCCTGTCGATCCAAAACGACATCGTACTGGCTCGCACATGTCAATCTGAATTCTGACAGCGCTTAATCATTTCTTCTTCTTCTTCCTTCTTCTTTCTTCTCTTCATTTCACTGTCGATCCACCTGAAGATCGAAACTCAAGAGAAGGAGAAAAATGACAGCCTTTACGAAGCTCGAAGACTCTCCCATGTTCCAGAAAGAGGTCATTTCAGCTCACCATTTCTCCCTTTCACACTCATTCATCCGTTTCTGCTTTTCTTTTTTTTTTTTCCTTTAATTTTTACATGTTTTGAATGAATTTTAATATTTTATTATGATGAATTTTTCAAATTTGGTATCGTGATTGATTTACAGGTGCGATCTATGGAGCAGACAGCTGATGAGCTGAGAGATCGTTGCCAGAAGCTCTACAAAGGCTGTAAGAAGTACACGTGAGTATACTGTCTTAATCAATTAATTCAATTTAATTATTTTTTTATAATTCTTATCCGAGTTTGGTAGTTGGAATGTGAATTACTGGACAAATGCTTATGCATATCAACATATGGAATTATGGATACTACTTGGTACTTTCAAATGTAATGAGCTCAGTCTCAGTGTGTTTTTTATGTTTTTTTTGTTTTTGTTTTTGAGAGTTGTGTATCTCTGTGTCTGTGTGTGTTTATATGATCCAGGGAAGTTCTTGGAGAAACATGTAATGGTGATATAGGCTTTGCGTCTACTTTAGAAGCATTTGGTGGTGGGCTTGATGATCTTCTCGGCGTATCTATAGGCGGTAAGTAAAGAAATCTTTTCCCTGCTCAAACTTTGCCCTTAATCTACGGATAAGATTATTCATCGAGTATACATTGAATATAGATAGTTGCTTAGTCTTTTTTATTAGGGTGGTAAGAATGTTTTCATTACATACGTGGAAAACACAGGATTGAAATGGAAGTTTGGATGATTTTGATGAACACTTTCTGTTTGTGTCCTGACAGGACCAGTTCTTTCAAAATTTATTGGTGCATTGCGTGAGCTTGCAACATACAAGGAGTTTCTTCGTTCTCAAGTGAGTATGTTGAGCTTGCACACAGAGAATATTTGTTATTTGAAAGCAATATTTGGAATGTGGGTACCGCTTTCACCTGCTCTGATTCAATTCTAAAGGTGCACTGGAATTAGTAGTGAGCTTTTAATAAATACTTGAAAGAAAGGTGGTCTATTAAAGAATATTGTACTAGCTTATAGTGTTTTTAGGAGATATGAGTTGATTCAATCTTTGTTTAATCCAATTGATAAGATCAAGTAGTCGAATTAATTGATCATTTTACAGCCTAGTTATTACATATTAATAGGAAATGAGCTGGTTAGTTTCTCTATACTGCTAGGTTTACCATGTAGATCGTATTTGCATTTCTAGATATATGCATTACCACTGCCACTTGCGTACATTCATGTGAATTTTTTTTTATCTCAAATTATGGATAGATCTTGTGCTGCAGGTCGAGCATGTTCTTGTTGACCGGTTGTATCAGTTCTTGTCCGTTGATCTACAAGAGGCAAAGGTAGGCCCGTAGATGTAATGACGTTTGCTACATTATCACTTTCTGCAACTTTTTTCCGCCTCTACTGCTTACGTACTTTGAAATTTTCCGAAGCTTTCTGGCAGTTTTCTTCTCATTGACTGATTAGGCAGTTAAAGGCACATTGCCTATGAGATGCACTTTGTATCTGTTTAGTTTGATGGTTTTCAGCAGATTCTCTGAGATACTCTGTGCAAATACCTTCTTTGCTGATGATTTTCATTTTTTCTTCTGCAGGATTCGCGCCGGCGATTTGACAAGGCTATCAACTCATATGACCAAGTATTATTACATCTTTCAGAAATAAAATTGCAGTTGAATTCACAAGTCTTTAGTCAGAGATAGGAACATAACATAGATTTTACCTTAAATAAATAACTTCCTTAAAATAATAATGGAATAGTCGCAGGCATCACCATTCTGTGTTGTAAATTATCTAAAGTTCCTGCTGCCGATTCTAGAAACCAGCAACTCACAAGCAGGTTCACGTACAGAGAGAATAGACCTCTGTCTCAGTCATATTGCACTGAAGGAGGCGCATTTAATGTCTGTTTCATAAAAATGCATAATTATTCCCACTCCATCTATTGAACACTAAGTCACTAATTAAATAGTTATTCTAATGCTTACATAAAATTAGCTCCCTTTACCACTTAAGTGCAACTAGATCATACTTGTCTCCAGAAGGACAATCCTTTACCACTGCTGCAGTTTTGCCTTTTGAAATTGAAATTGAAATGTGAACTGAACTATCTTATTCATATGTTGATGTTCTAAACATACCTCTTTTTTCCCTTCAATTATTTTCATATCATGGTCTATCCCTAAACTGTGCTTTTCATGTCAGGCACGAGAGAAAGTTGCTTCTTTGAAAAAGACTACACGTGATGATGTTGTTGCTGAATTAGAGGAAGTATGATTTTCGACTTCCTTGTATTATAAACTAAAACATTTATGTGTTGAGCACATTGTGGGACTGAAGCTTTGGGATGTAGTATAATTAGTCCTTTGCTGAATGTATTTTCCACCATAATTATGATCATATCGCTGCCAAAGTTAATAGTTTTAGTTTTAGTCTTTTCTGATTCTGCATCATATGCTTGATGGTTTAAGTGACCTATTATGTACAATATTGATTTGTCAAAAGAAAGATAGGAATTTGGATGATTTTGAATGATGAAATGCTAATTACTTCATTATTGAATTTCTACTATATACAGTATTGATTCGGGATGATTTTGCATGATAAAATGCTTGTAGTCATTATCGAGTTCTTTTTGTCAGTTACAGATTCTCTATGAATATCTTAATCTAATGGATGCAAGTATATGGTGTGTCGTTTGTTCTATCAGTCTAAGAAATCAAGTCTTCTTCGATCAAAATGAGTTGATTCTCCTTCCTAACTTGGTATAATTACCAGAATGCATGTAATCTATGTATCCATTTCTTGTCTTACATGCTTCTTGCCTTACTCTTTAACAGGATCTTCACAATTCAAAGTCCGCATTTGAGAGAAGCCGCTTTAATTTGGTACTTCAGTTCCCCTATTATTAATTTTCCTTCTGCTGTCAGATCTTTGCTGCTTTTCATTGACTTTAAGAATTTCAGGTGAATGCCTTGACCAACATTGAAGCTAAAAAGAAATTCGAATTCTTGGAATCCTTTAGTGCAATCATGGACGCTCATCTCCGATATTTCAAATTGGTGCGTTTCAAGTTATTAATTTGACAGCATCGTTAATTGGGCGTTGCTGCCATTTACCTGACATATATGTTGCTTTATCATATTAGGGGTATGATTTACTAAATCAGATGGAACCGCTCATTAACCAGGTGCGTGGATTATTCCTAATTTCTCATGGTAACATTGATGTTAAGCTTGCATTTAGGAAACAGAAGTACGAAGAGAGTTTATGTAGATTGCATGTTATATCCCTGCCTTATTTTTCTTTTTCTCATGGACATTTAAAAGTAACATTTCGGACTTGTACTTGTCTTACGTTTAAGACTTCTCATGGGCCATCCCACGTATTACCTCTCAGTGTTTAAGGGACTTCCCCTCTTTTGTTAATAAGTAGGCCATTTGAGGCTACTGTTCTGGATCCTTTCCCAAACCTTTCTAGACCGCTAGTGTTTTTGTGATTTATTTATTTAATTAATTAATTATTCTGTTTGAATTTGGTGGACGGTTCTTCCCGTAAAGTAATTAACTATTGCAAGTCAAACTATTTTAGATTTACAAGTATTAGCTACCTTATGTCCTGGGGAAAGTGATCACTTTTATCTGCATTTCCAAAATAAACGCAAAGAAATGTTGCTGGTGTAGCATATTTTCCATGCCCCCCCCCCTGCTACATTTATTTCTTAAGCGCAAGGCAAAACTGAGTTTTACACACACTTTTGGCAACAAAAGCAACACCATATCTGAAAACATAGATAATGCAGTAGATTTATAGACATTGCTGAGTTCTAGAGCAATCTCCTTTTTATGCTCAAGAATGATATCCTATACTTGTACATGGCACACTTGCCAGCTTGTGTTGCATGAAAATCTGCATGTATTGCTTGTATTAATCCAACAAAAGAATCATCCAAAAAGGCATGTGTGCAGACTAGCCAGTTTTTCTAATACTTACGTTACGTGCATTTATATCAGATCCGACCATTGGAAACATGCCTCTTTAATATCTTGTCATTACTGCAACTTCAGGTGTTGACATATGCTCAACAGTCCAAGGAGCAGGCAAACATTGAACAAGATAAACTTGCTAAAAGGATTCAAGAATTCAGAACACAATCAGAGATGGCCCAGTTGCAGGTATCCAATGATGTATCAACTTCTTCAAAGGCTATTGTCATGAATGGGTTGGATACAAATTCTTACAAAAGCATGGAAGCAATCATGCAGTCCTGTGCTAAAGGTGAGGTGAGTTGTCATATGATTCAACAGATGCATCACTAGGAACCATATTAGGCTTATTTTAAAAAAGAGGTTTGCTTATTACTTTGTTGAATGTGAACCGTGTCTTTGGTTTAGAGCATTCCTGATGGATAGTGATGTGCCACTCGTTTGCTGCTTCCACGTGCAATCTTTCCCCTTGCACATATTGTATGCATCTGTATCCATCTATGTTTTCACTATACATGTCTTTTTTTTTTTCCTGGAGATAAGAGTATCTGCATTCTTTTTTCGACCTCAAATCATCAGATATTAATGGACTAAGTTTGCTTCTTAGTGGTCAATTAATGGACAATCATGTATGTATCCGATTTGCTTAAAAAGGGCCCGAGTGTTTTGTCTGATTTTCCCTTGAATCTTAGGTCATTGAGTACAGTGTTCTTTGCTGTTATATAATTTTAGATAATATTTTACTAGAATGTGGTAAATTATGGAGCTTCCTTATTTTATATAGGTGCTGACAATCAAGCAGGGATATCTTCTGAAAAGATCTTCAAGCCTGAGAGCTGATTGGAAGAGGAGATTTTTTGTTCTGGACAGTCAGGGGACATTATATTATTACAGAAACAAAGGTGCCAAACGAGGGGTATGCTATGATTTCTTAGGTCAAACTACATTAGTCGTGATAACATTTGCAAGTGATTCTTCTTTTCCTTGAGACGGATCTTCAGTTAGACCCTCTTTATTTACATAAACTGCATCCTAATTTGTTCGTATGAGGCCGCTTTGATTTCCTCAGATGTTAAGGTGCACTATCTCATTGCTTTAAGTGGATCTGTTGGCATACTTAGTACATAAGCTGAAGGTTTTAGCTTTGTTTAATTCTGGGCTCCGCCGCTCGTGGTTCAAAGTTCAAATTGAAGTAAATGAATACTTGCAATTGCAGTATGAACTATGAAATAGTAAATGAAATGTCATGAACATTTTGCATTTGCTATTTCACAGTGATTTTATTTTTAGTGAAAATAATTAGTTACGATAATAATTATGTTCTTTTAACTCATCTGATCAGCACACCTATCTGCTATTTCTTGTTCCCCGCTCTTACCAAACTGGCCAATTCGAATAGTCATTTTCTTCTCAATTTCGTGTTTTGTCAACATTTGACGAGAAAAGTGAACCTAGTTGCTTTTTTCCAGGTATCTCCATCTCAGTCTTTCAATTCACTGGAAAACAATAGTCGTGTATTTGGTAGATTCCGCACAAGGCACCACCGTTCCTCATCAAATGGTGATGAAAGTTTAAGTTGTAGTACTGTAGACCTGCAAACTTCAACAATTAAGATTGATGCTGAGGATTCTGATCTACGTCTTTGCTTCAGAATAATATCACCAGTGAAAACTTTCACCTTGCAGGTAATGGTGTGATTATTGTACTTTAGATATGCACTTTTGAGAGGTAGTGCGTAATGACTATTCGTTGATGCCATTTGTTATGGCATCTTTAGTTACTATATAACTTATTGAGTTTCTAATTTAATTTTGTACGAAATGATTAAAAGAAAGGAAAGAAAAAGAAAATTCTCAGCTGGTTGATCGACCTCACATCAATTGAAAGGGCTATCCTTCCTTTCTTTGATACACAGCTTGTGAATACTTCAGTGTGTTCCAACAAAAATAAGTGAAAAGAGAAGTGAAAAGTAAAGGGCCGTAGCCCTCATGGTCACATTGTATCAGAGTCTCAATTAGAATAATCCGTAGTCGGCTGTGGGGACCCTGTCATTGACAAACTTCCTGTGTTTGAAACTTAGCAGTTTCTATAGTTTGTAGGGAATTAGGGATCTTTACATTCTTGTTCATAAATTTTTACTTCTATTTATTGAAGGGATAACGACTTAACAAGGAAAGTATCTTGTCCTTTTCTCTTTTAATCTGTATCTTGGCCTTTTGGCTTGTTTTCTTGTTATGTGTCTGTATTATAAGGATCTGAATTCAGTAATATAGTCTCTTAGGATAAAGATGTTGCTTTCCACAAGGATCATATACTGAAAGGAATTCTCATAATCATACCGTATTCTCCAACAACCCTGATAACTTGAACGTCTGAGACTTGAGGATTATTTGATGGGCTGAAATCTTGTACTCTAGATTTTCAGTTAAATCTACAATATAACTTCTCCAATTCTGTGGACAGGCTGAAAATGAAGCTGACAGGCTCGACTGGATGAATAAAATCTCAGGAGTTATTGCTTCCCTTTTGAATTCTCAACTACAGGTATGTATAGCTTTCACATTTCCTGCTTCCGACAACTAATGTTCAAACGAATTATTTTATGAAATCTCCTCTAATAACTAATTTTTTTTTTAATACGTCAGCTGGATACTGCATCAATTAATAAAGATAAAAATCATGATACCTACGGTGCATCTTATAGTCAACAACTTGATCCCAGTGGGAGTACAGTAGCAGATTCTGTTTCCAGAATTCTGCGAGAAATTCCTGGGAATGACCAGTGTGCTGAATGCAATGCTTCGGAACCTGATTGGGCATCTCTAAATCTTGGCATATTAATGTGTATTGAATGCTCTGGCATCCATAGGAATCTTGGTGTTCACATATCGAAGGTATACTTTATTGTAGCAGATCGATGGCTATGAATTTCACTTCTCTTTTGAAGTAGATAAGGACTGGATAGTTTATTTAATGTATCGTTATGTACTTTGCTAATTCATTATTCTATGTGTACATCAGCTTTCTGGTTTTACTTGCAGACCAGCAAAAATTCCTATAGTTTAATCCTGCCAATATAAAGAAATAAGTTGTGTGGAGTTTAATTTTGTGTTAAAGCCTTTTTTCCGGGTGTATATGTGTGTGTGTGCGCATGATACTTGATATGTGATTGAACGAAAGTAACTTTCTTATGACTTGAACTAATATATCTTGCCTTCAAATGTATAGGTAAGATCCATTACCTTGGATGTGAAAGTTTGGGAGCCGGCTGTCTTGGACTTATTTCGAGCTCTTGGTAACGCATATTGTAATTCTATCTGGGAAGATTTTCTCCAACTGCAGTGCGACTCGTAAGTTTGCTCATAGTTACTGTTACCGCAATGCTATCATATGAGTGTCTGATGAACGCTAGATTGACATTCATGGGAGTATGACCACATGAAGTGAAGTACTTACATCTGCCAGAAAATTGAGAAAAGGATTTAACAAGCGTAGTTCTCCTTCTAGGCTCTAGCAGATATATCGATGCTCAATTCTATTATATTAGGTGTCCATTTTGTGAATATGAGAAAGACGTGCAAAGTGGATGCTTTGCAATGTATGTCTCCAAAAAGAAGCCAATGCAAACTTCGCTACACAGCATGTATAGATATGTAGTTGTTCATTGGACCAAAATTAATCTTATGTGGTTTTTCATAATCTGAGGGAGAGTAATTGTAATTTTTCCAAGTCCAAAGGACTAAATCTTCCACAGGAACTATAAAGTGCACTTGTAATGTCATATGACCAAATGTGTGCCAGTAGAACTAGGATATAATGCCGATGAATTTAAAATTTTGATCATGTGTGAATTTTTATTTTGTATGAATTTTAAACTCTTAGGTCAATCATCATGTACATGTTCTTACCTATCACATTTTCCGTTCTCTTTATGCCTTTTGCTTATTTGTTTCTCAAAAGAAGTTATTGACTAAATTTCCAACTGATGAATGCAGAAAGGATGAGATGGAAGACTTACCATTGGTTACCAAACCAGGACCCAAGGATGCAGTGCATTTGAAAGAAAAGTATATTCAAGCAAAGGTATGCTATTTTTTCCTAGTTGGGGATTGCTTCAAAAGGGTTTTTATTTCTTTCAGGCAATCTAAATGTATATGATATTGTATTAGTGTTCAGCTATCATTCTCGTGACGTTTTTTCTAACCGTTGGTCCGCCATGCTCGATTCATTAATTTTGCAGTACGTTAAGAAACAGCTTGTAAACAAAGACATGAATGTTTCTTCTTCAACCATTTGGGATGCAGTCAAGGCCAATAACCTGCAGGAGGTCTATCGTATGGCTATAACATCAGACACCAATGTAATCAACTCAGTTTATGACGAAGTAGCCAGTTGCAATTTGTATCATGATCAGCCAGATTCAGAAGATCCTCAAAAGAAACAGCTCAATCCGGCAACCTGTGAGAAATTCAATTCCTCCAGCGATCCTGGGCATTGCCTCCAGGGCTGGTCCTTGTTACATCTGGCTTGCCACAGCGGAAATTTGGTGATGCTTGAGCTATTATTACAGTTTGGTGCCAATATTAATAAATGTGACTTCCATGGCAGAACTCCACTACAACACTGCATCTTGAAAGGAAACATTGAGCTGGCAAAGTTTTTCCTTAGAAGGTAAAACTGCTTGCAGTATCTTATTTTGTGCACTCCCTGATTCCATTAGCAAGAAATCCTTCTCTGAATGCCTTTATTATATTCTTTTACTACCTATTCTATTTGAAAGATATTTTATGTTACGAGTTCAAAGTGGATCCAAGGGACATACTCGTTTTGAATTCTTAGAAGGTGAAAAGGCAATGTTTTACTAATTTCCGAGTTTGTATATTGTTCTTATTCTTTTGGGTATTTGCACACTTGGGATGAGTCTTATAACACTTTATATTGAATTAGCGCCAGATATCAAATAATTTCTCTTTTGCCAAAAGAATGATCTGTTTTTTATTAATGTAGTCTCTGGTGATTATGGTATGTCATTGTTATATTATCAAGACCTATTAGTGTCTCCTTTAACGCATTTTAACTCAACATATGATATCCAGAGGTGCACGTGCATCAATAAAAGATGCTTGGGGATTCACTGCTTTGGAAAGGGCCATGCAGATGGGAGCACTGACTGACGGAGAGTTTTTTGTGCTGCTGTCAGAGAATGAGTAGGTGCCGTTGTGTATGATAGGTCAGTTGCCACACTTCAGTTTATCCATTCCTGCCTGTACTCTTCTTGAAGTATCTCTAGTTGTGACCTGTGAGCACAATCTCTCTTCCAAAGTTACATAACTTACTTTTCACGTATCTTAGTTTTTGTTAATCCATATGATATGGCGTAAGAGAGCACAATAAGACGGTTGATTAGCATACTTTGCAGAACGGAAACTTTTGGCATGCGAGCCTAGTGAAATCAAGATGTCCGAGCAATGAAAGTGCACAAGTAATCCAACAATATAAATAACTCAAATTTCTAACTTCTATCACTAAGCTCTGGGAAATAATTAGCGGAGATGGACTTATTTGGTTGATGTAGTTTTGATGTTGGACTTAAAGGGGGTTTTTTACTTTCAATTCCAAGGCTAAACTGAAAGACAATTGATGAACATATAGAATTTTATGAACTTATCGAAATTTATCCTTTATTGAGAGGCATTCTTCTGCAAGTGCAGTCAATTTTTCTCTTTATAAATCTATATTCTTTCTTTTGTCTCTGCAGAAATTTCTTTTGATCCGTATGCATTCTTTGAGGCAAAATATTGAGGCATGTAATTCCTGTAACTGTAAGCTTGCTGCAGAGTTGAAGCAGAAATTATACTTTACGTATCAGGCAGGAGGACGATCTTCTGGCGCTGTACTCTTCGCAAGTAATGCAAGTGTGGAAAATCCAGAAATGCCTCCATTTGTTGTAGTGTACTGTACTGTACTGTCAGCACTTTTATAAATTAATTTGGGTCCAAATATATTACATGTAAAGTTTCAATATTGAAACGTATAGATTCAAACATATAAGGATGTTCCTTTTGTATTTCATGAGTTGATGATTTTCATCTTTTATAGAGATAAAAGAACCTGATTACTCAAATAGAAAGGATGTTCCTTTTGTATTTAAAACTCCGACGGAAAGGTGCAATGCAGTACACACTCCCCGATCTTAAATTTGATCTTAAATTTTTAGACGTCGCACAAAAGTTCATAAGGTTCTGTAAGTGCTACCAGCCCCGCGCACCTTTTACCTTAATTTTTCCACCTTTTACAGCCTTTACACTTTTGGTCATGCTACACCAAATATATGAAGGTTGAAGCGTTATAGTACGAAAAAAAGGAATCTGATGGTTTAGAATTTAAGTTAACACGGTAAGGAAGCTGGAGTGACAAAGTCAGAGGTTCGAACTCCGGCAGAGGCATAAGTGGTTTAGATTTGAGTTATAAGTGGTATAGGAGTGTGTAGTTAAATTTACCGTTTCAAAAAGAATAGCAAGTGAAGAATCAAAAGTTCATTGATTCTAAAGTTCAGGAAAATATGTTTTACATAGACTAGGAAAAGCAAGTTCTAACTAACTATTCTAATAAGTCCATAGCAACTGGAGATGCAACTCTCAGGCATTATGAATTTATGATCATCCAAACTGATGCATCAACGGCCCGGCTCTGGTTCTTCTAACTAACCGAACAGCTATTCCAGCATGACATTGTATATTCCAAAGATTGCCACTCAATAGAGTGGTTCGTCTGCAAGATCACACATTTAGATGAAGTCAAGATTCAAACAAAACCAATTAGACGACAACAGACAAAAGATATATAAACTGTTAGAGCTAAGAGAGTAAAGATTACAGGGCAGATTAGCATACCATCTCCATCGCCAGCATCATTGAAATCATCTTCATCATCATCACAATACTCAGCCTGTAAAAATGGTACAACTATTAGCTACAGATGAATAGCATCTGAACTGTGATGATGGTTCATCACATAAGTTCCATAAATGAGAATTTGAACAACTTTCAGTGATAGATAAACATTTACACCAAAGGTTTTAAGATAATTTTTTTGTCAAAAAACAATATTGACATTTTATTAAGAACATTTTGGTTCACCTGTTCGTAGTCTCCCTCATCACTGAATTCTCCTTCCTCCTCCTCATTTTCTATGTCATTATCTTCATCTTCTTCATTATCTTTCTTTTCTGCTCCATCTTTTCCCTGAGCAACAGAATTTACAAGAAAAGGAGATACCAGCTTAGGAAACCCGCCGGCAAGAAAGAGTCTCGCTGGTTACATGAAACAAGAAACATAGAATCTGAAATACCTCAATTTTTTCGAGCTTTTCAAAGATGTCGAACTTCTTCACGTCTGCCATATAACAATTCAATCATTTCATTACTTTCCATTATTAGACATGCCCATATTTTTTTCTTCTAAGAGAAACAATAGTACATGAAGAATGAAAACAAATTTGCCAAGGCCACAGCAATGCAGAACAAACAAGAATTCAATATCTTAATTCTTAACTACATACCAGACTTTGGGGTCCAACGTACTCTTTTGGCTTGTGGTACATTTCTGTCACCTGCTTCGTTTGTGAAAATAATAGGATACATAGACAATTAGTATACTATGGTGTTGCCTGCAAAGAGCAGAAATCTGAAGGCAACATAGTTTCTCTTTAGTGGAATAGCCAGTGTATCACAGACCTTTTGGCACTAGTTCTGCAGGAACATGATCTATGTCCAACTTTATATAATGCCAGAGCGGTGGCTTTGCCTTTGCTGCTTGGAGGTTCCTATCTGAATACCTTTCTATATCTGGTTTTTGAATTTCTGCAATCACAAGTTATCAGTTAGACACTTGAATGCAACCATGGCAACTAAATATCCTGTGGTTCCGGAATAATAAAGTATTAGAGGCATTTTATTTATTTACACGTGTTTGTTTACAAACAAACACAATCCAGAATATCATGTCTACTTTGTCATTCTAACACACTTCTGAAAGCACTAATACTGAAAAGGAAATGTGTGTCACTAATGCATGAGCAATGTGTTACCACAAAATACTCTTATCACTCTACTATCAGTATAGAACTTCCTATCACGAAACGGAATAGAAGATAAGAAGAACAAAGAAACCGACTTCCAGTTGGAGTAAGACAATAATAAAACAAGAAACTAACTTTCAGAACGCTCGACTTTATCTTCATAGTAGTAGGGAGACGAATTCCAATATTTCTGCAAACTGGAAGACCACTTTATTAACTGTATACTGGATGTTGAGTATTCTGCTGTGCCTAACCCCTCGATTTCCTATATGAAAAATCCACCAGATAGATCATCTCAAACTGCTATATCCCACAAAATCCAATCCATATAATCGAAACAAAGTGCAGCATACCGGAAATAATTCGTACGGTAATTGCTTGGCAGGGCGAAAGCCACCACCACCACGGCCGAACCCACCACGTCCTCCTCGTCCACCCCTTCCTCCTCGGAAAGACATCTACAAGTATGACTACTGAAACACATTATTAAGTTTAATGAAACTTGAGATAACCAGAAATGTCAAAAAAAAAAAAAAGAAGAAGAAGTCAAGACTTGATAAACCTAAAGCTACTAATTGTTTCACAATAACGGTGATGAAACTACAAAGAGGACTGAAATTCATTAATTCAGAACAGAAAAATAACTAATAGTGTGACTATCAGCAGACATTACAAAATTTATCTAAAATCGACATAGTCAGAGAAAGTTAATAGCCCTTGAACACCACAATCCACTTTCCGATTTTTTTTACAGCAATGGTAATGAAACTAGAGAAAAGGAATGAAAATTTGAACACAAACAACATCTACCAGTAGGACAACTGACACCACATTACAAAATTTGTCGAAATTCGCATAGGGAGAGAAATGCCATAAACCAACTTACACTCCATAAACCTAAAAGTCACCAATCTACTGATGCTGTAATCTTTGTGCCTTAAAAATCCAACTTTATTACGCTAATGTAGGCTTGACATTGGGTGGCATTCCCAACCCAATGCCCAAAACGTGAAGAATCTTAATTCTGCACGCTTAGTACAGGGCTTAAGCACATAAGAATAGCTCAATGAAGGCACCTAAACTAACTTGAAACTTCAATCGAACACTAGTAATACAATATCATTACAATTTCAAAACCAGAGGTACATTAAAATAACAGTACAGAAATCAACTCCTTGGTGTTCTTTTTTTCAGTTCAGAATCATATTTTTACAATTTTACAAGTGCTGAAGAGTGTAACTGAATAATTTCACAACTCATCAGACAATGAAAGAGTAATTTGTACGCTTTATAGATAAATACAGAACAGTCTACAGCATGAGTTTTGAAGAAAGTAACAAATACTAAGCTGTTGAAGAATTCCCCTTTGACATCTCCACTCATCACAATCCTCCATAACATTGCAAAACAAAGCAATTAAATCTGAATTCCACTGGCCCATAAAGCAAAAAAACAAGAAACCAAGAAACCAAAAAACCAATACTATAGAGACACTTCAACAACAGTTTGTGGACGTACCTTCAAGCGGTGGAGCGGTGGCAGAGACTAGAGAGTGAGAAACAGCGAGGCGGATCAGTGGCCCGGGCGGTGTTGGGCGGCGATTAGGGCGGGCGGCGAATTGACGAGCGAGCAGTATAATTTCTGAAGTCGTAGGATTGTTTGAGACTGATTTCTGAAGCGTTAATGAAACCCGGGTTGATAGTGAGTAACCAGTTGTAACGGGTTTGACCGGCTTGGTCGGTTAATTAGCTTATTAATACTCCGGCCCGGTCCGATTGGGTGTTCATGGTATCCGGTTGGGTTTTACGTTCCAATGTCAGTGTCATGCTGAATTACCATACCTAGGTGTGATGTTTATTGGTTTGGTAAAGGAGTGTTAATTACCCCGCCAAGAAACAAGCTTTTACTTTTACGAAGTCTCGTGTAAAACGTAATTAAAAAGAAACGAGAAAAATGAAGTGTATCGTTATTAAAATTTAGTGTATAAGTGTTTGTTTTAATGTACCAGTGTTCCCGTAAAGTATACTATTAATTTTAGTTTTAGGGTATCCGTGCCTCAAGTAGCATATCATCGTATCGTTTTTCACGTTCTTCTTAGAATTACGTTTTTCACAAGACTTGCTCTTTTATTCTGTTTAATTTCGTTCTAAGACGCTAGTATGTTAGACTACACATTACTCATAAAACATTTATCCTTTCTAAAACCTTAATTTACACACAAATTTGGCACACAAATTTTGAACAATGTAACTAACTAGGAACTATATGTGGCACCTTTTATTAACTCCCCACAAATCACAGTAGATGACAAGTTGAATGTTTTTTTCTCAAGGATGACAAAAGGAACAGACTGAACAAGAACAGACTGAAGTGAAAATTAAACTACTCTAACATCCTTTAACTACTAAATACTGCTACAAACTGTTCTTGATCATGAAACCAGATCAATGCCTTGAAGTATCAAGCTATTGGCCAGAATCTGATTAGCAGCCTCAGACGGATGCACGCTGTCCCAGAACACGTACTGGGACGCATTGCTACACGTTCCGATCGACTTCTCGTTGCACAACAATGACGTTATCTCTACCATTCCAGTGCCACAGCAACCCTTAGTTGCTTCTGTAAAGCCTGCACAAAGTTTTTCAAAGGGTGAGACCAATCAGCATGTATTGCCATATCGGTATTTGCAGTCATCCCTACAGGATTGACTCGTTTTTAACTGATAAGCTAGCTGATAACTTAGAATATGGATGAATTTAAGAGTTAAATAAGTTAAAGTGATTTTTATAGAGCATCTTACCAGTTAATTCTTAACAAATTTATTGTAGTGAAACGGTCAAATAAGCTAGTATAAAGGAACGGGGATATACTGGGAGGGCCTACATACCGTTTGTAGACGGATTTGCGACAAGATCATATAGGGGCGTGAAAACGTCAAAAACGACAATCTTGAGGCCAGGAAGTTGGTTTCTGAGATTTGATGCAGATGCGTTAATCTTCATGTTGAACTGTTCAGCATCCGTGTTTATTCTAGCGACGCAGCCTTGTTCATGGAACCCGAACAGAGTTCGGGCTGCAGGGAGACAGCCTAGTGGTGGTAGTGAAGTCACACCAATTCTCCTTGCACCCAAACCATACAGATTCTGTAGAACAAGCAATCAGGATGATGTAACTATGTAAGTATATATCCGAAAAGGCCGATTCTTTTGAAATTTATATGTAGCAATGAGTACTATACCATAACAAAAGTGGAGAAAATGTCAACAAGTTGGGAAGAGTACTGATCAGGAGTGTAGGTTTTGTACAGGAGTGGATTGACGTAGTAATTTTGGATGAAGTCACTGCTACCGGCCGATATCAAGTAGAGCGCGTTCGTTATAATCGAAGCTGCCTGCGTGCTGTTAGCGACGCTTGCCAGCTTACCTTGGTACTCCTTGTAGTACTCCAGTTGCTGTGTGAGTGAAATTACATGCTGCAATACACACCAGTAAAAGGGTAAATGATCCACCAGTCATTATATATGGGTGTATGGGTTGTTTCACCGATTCAGGTTCTGTTTATCACTAACTTATCAGCTACCATCTAGCTCGTCAGCTAGTTTGCTAAACAGTGCATCAGTGCATGTTCACAAATGATTCTAATTCATTTAAAAACGTATTCAGGTTTGTTTAGAACTAAGCTAAAAATGCTGATGTAAGATGTAGGACTAAATTACACTGAGAAGAGAGGTATGATCGTCGTATCCAGCACCAGCAGACGCGAAATTAGTCCCGGTAAGAAGCGCCTGACCGCAGGCCTGTGGGCTAAGGTAAGCTGGAGGTGGAGCCGTAAATCCAAGTGTCTCAGCTGCCACACAAAATTATCACAAATCCTTTAATCATTTCGCCAATTTTCAATAAACATTAAAATTTTTGCTCATATATATACCGCATTAGTAGTTATACCTGTAAGGTCAGTGGCAAGCTTGCCATTACAGAACCTGCCAGTGGGCTGCTGGTTGACGAAATCCCTGCCGTAAGGCGGGTAGTTCGCCTTGAAGATGGTGTGGATGTAGTCATTGTTGCCCACGTCGACGACTGAGTCGCCGAACGTGATGATCGCAGGGACTAATTGGGACCTAACTGAGCTGATCAAACATGACAAAAACGTAGAGAACACTAGAACAACTACTAAATAAGCAAGTCTCATGTTTTGTATATATGAACCAAAATACTAAGTGGAACTAGTGGAAGTGAAGTTGCTTGTGAAACTGTGTTTGGGTAGATTATATATATACAAGATTGTAGGAGAGGAAATGAATAAGGGGAGGTGAGGGTTGGCATTAATGGAGTTTTGTTGTTGCTGCAATAAAAGCTTTTTGGAAGTGATGAAGATGAAACCAATCCGTTCTTGCTAGTTTCTGCAGGAGAGGATAGAATCACAGAAAGGAGTTATGGAAATTGTGTCTTGCTAGAGTTTTGACTTGCCATGCTTCAGATTCCAATATGAGCATTCAAGTTTGGAAACATAAAAGTCGAACTGTCACCGAACAATTTATTCATTACCAAATAAGGAAGATATTAAAAAGTAGCCAATCCAAATTGCATTTTTATTGTTTTCTTAAACTACGTGTTAATCGTAATAGGTAAAATTTTGGGAGACGGAGATACGGAAACATGCGGATTGCCGAGCACCTGTGAAGAGGTTGACTTGTGTAAAGGATGAATAAATATAATGGATTGTTAATAGGCGGTTCTGCAGAGGGAGCAAATTAATTAAATCATGCACCTAACACCATTGGCATTGCCCCTTGAAAATCACAAACCCCACATTTATTTCTTTCGGTCACGCTTTTGATGATAGATATCCTCATACTACTATTCTAAAGACAATTTTCTTTTTCTTTTTAACGGCAAAACTTTATTCACAAACGAAATGCTGTAAAAAGGATTGTACTCTAAAAAGTGGTAAGATCGCCCATCGAGAAATAGCACTCTCTAAAAAAGGAGTTTTGATCGAATTAAGAATAGCTCAAGAATACCGAAATTCTTCCTAACTTATAAGGTATGAAAGACGAGTATCCCACTTCTGATAGGAAATCGACACAAAAGACATTGTCGTAAATTAATTATTTTACTTACAATATAGGAATATTGTAAAATGTAAACCATTACTCTAAACTGGACAAAGAAAATGCATGTCAACATATAATTTGACATTTTCTTTCAATTTTCTTTAATTAGCATTTATCCAGAACTCTTTTCTTTTAGATATACTATTACGATTACAAATCGTTCGTCAAATGTATATCAACATATAATTTGACATGTTTTAAATTTTCTTTAATTAGTCAAAGCCTTTTTTTAATTTAGATATACTATAACAATTACAATCGTTCGTCAAATTTATAATAAATGATTAATTAAATACTTTATAAACCTCAATACAAAAGAAATAATCACCCAGAATAGGAATCGAACCCAAGACCTCTTGGATATATCTTGCCACTCGGCTACAAACGATTTGACTAATAATTAGCCATAACCTAGCGTGCTACATTTATGAAAATTCTAGATAATTGGACTATTTGGGGCATGCGTCCCGTTCCAATATATTATGACCCCGTGATCATACTTACTGCGGTCGATGAAAACAAATCCATCATTTGTTATCCACCAACTGCAATGATTTGCGCATAGATGCCTTGCAATCTTCTTGTTGAAAACATCAAAACTTACGTCGTTAGAGTTCCATTTAAAGCGACACCAAAATAACGTAGATCTAAAAATATTTTGACAGAAATCAATGTGACTCTGAATATAATCGCTGTAATCCAGAATTCGTTCACCGAGATCATCATCTTTGGATTTGCAATGAACCGTCACTGGAGGAGAATTTCGAAGGTCGTTGAATAAAGAAACGCGATAATGTCCAAATAAGCATGAACGGGCATATACACCATAAACGTTTGAAATTATGAAGAAAACAAGAAAAAACGTTGATCTAGTGTCATTTCTTGATTTGGAATGAGACATCTTATGAAGTGAAATATTGAGGATATGAATTTCACTCTTCTTGAATCATTTTATATAATAAATTTTCACAAGACAAAAGTAAGGATTCAATAAAATAAAATATTAAATATGGAAAAGGAGAAGTAAGTAGGTGAATATTAAAGGAAATTAAAGTTTGGGACATCAAATATTTTAGAAACTAATTTATTAATATTCACAAATCCTTTTCTCTTTGTTTTAGGTGATGTTGTTTTTAATTTAAATTCAGTTCCAGTTTATTAATATTCACAAATCCTTTTCTCTTTGTTTTAGGTGATGTTGTTTTTAATTTAAATTCAGTTCCAGTTTAGAGCAGTTCAGTTTAATTTTTATTAGTTTAAATTTTGTACTTCACTTCAGTTAACTTTAATTCATTTCAGAAATTTAGAAAATTTCTCTCTTTATTTCTTCTTTAATTTCATTTCTCCTTTTCTCTTTTATGACAAACTTTCTTTTTTCTTTTTCATATGTCTGTAGAAAATAACAATTGTATACAAATTTAATACATCACTTTTAAATATAAAATATTGAAATATATAAATCCCGTGGTACTAGAGAGTTGGGCGGGTTAATTATTTAAATTGCAGTGTGGGAAAATACCGTTCGTCTATTTAAATTGTAATTGGTAACATGTCTAAACGAACAGGGTCTCCGAGCTGCAACGCTTGGTCAAATCTGAGTAGGTCTCGTGGAACGCACCCATGGACATGTCCAAACTGGGGTCACATAATTCTCGGTGTTTAGAGCTTTTCTAGTGTTCCGAGCTCGCATTTACGCTCCGAGCTCGGGAGCTCGACTAAATCGCGCTCTAAGAATCAATAATTCGTCGACCTTAATAATATGCTATATAAACAACTCAAACCCCCAAACCCTTCTTTTTTCTTCATTCTTCATATTCTGAAATCAATTCCAAACACTTTCTTCATTCATTTCTCCCTAAAATTGTTTGAGCATTACACTTGAAGGATGTAAGAAGCCGGATTTCGCAGCTAAATTGTTCGTATTTTGAAATTGAGAAGATGTAAGTATGCTGATCAGTAGCAGCTTGTTGGTAGAGCTTTTGTAGTTGCTCAACTATCAGCACTTTTGGAAAGTTTTAATATTATCACATTGGTGATAATTTATGAAATATCAAATTTGGACTAAATTACTAAGTACTCGGTGTTTTATATACATATATATTGTTTGAAAAATGTATAGTAATTAACGCTCTATCGACGCTCCCGCTCCCAAATTATTTTGATTTTGGCGAATCTCGCTCCCGCTCCTGTTCCCGCTCCCGTTCCCGCTTTCGCTCCATGTGACTTAGGTTGAGACATTTACCTATTTTTACATACTCAAATTTCAGGTTACTATTCATTCACGAATTAAGACATTCCAATAACTATGAAAGTAATGAAACATAACAGAGTGTCATTCAGTTTTTTTTATATTTTTTATGTCTGCGCTCTAAATATCTAATGCCTTTGCTTGGTGCGCGCTCTGCTTTGCTTCCCGACTTATCATCAAACATCAACGCTTTAACAGTGGTAAAGTTCATCTTCTGCGAACTATCGGTGATCGACTGGGAGAGCGGGTTCGTCCCTTTCAAATTAATTTGGGATTTAGGCGCGGATCTCTACATTCGATTCATGAGGCTCATCACTCATCAGTAGAAAACTAGAAATCGACTGCACCAGAGAAATTGAATTCACCTCAACAGTTCCATTTCACGATTGCCCACCTACGTCCTCTCATTTCTCCGCCATTGCTGAATTCTAGGTATCTTTCCATTTTATTTTTTGATTCGCGTTTTCCTTTTCGGTGTATTTTAGCCGGCTACAATTTTCGTGATTCTTTGATAAATTTCATGAGATTAATTTGTGAAAACAGAAAAGATTGAATCTTTTGTAGAGATTTTGGATTGATTGATTTAACTGATGCTGCTTTGGAGTCTCTTTTGTCCATTTCTTTATTTAGTCTACTAGTCGTCGTGCTTTCTTCCTATCTTTCTTTTGTGGAAAATCCCATTTACTGGTTAAGTGGAAGGTCTCTAAATCTTCTCCTACTCCACGGGTTTCTTCCTCCTAATTCGTAAAGGCTGAAAGCGAGATCTCCAATCTCATTTCAGTCAAGGAAATGGATATGAAAGATATCGCAAGGAAATTGGGTCTCTCCGAGTCCAAACAGGTCATCCGTAAAGCCGCCGAGCTCCGCCGCCTCGCCGACATCAATTTCGACTCCTCCGTAATTGGTGTTGTAAGTTTCTATTAGCTTTCTTTAACTGATTAATGGATAATTACTCTCTAAAGTCTAAAATGCATCACTGTGTTTTAAGTATTTATACGTTTTTTTTTTCCTTCTATTGTGTCAATTTCAGGGAGAGATCTGTAAAGCCGTAATTTGTTTGGAAATCGCTGCTACTGGGTAAAGATTGAGTTTAGATTAATGTTGTCTGTTGCTTGTTATCATTGGGTTTCTGAGTTTTAATGATTTTAAATGATTGATTTGAATAGGTTGGATGCCAATTTTGATCGGCAAATCACTGTGAAAATGAGTGGATTGTCCGAGGCTGCTTACAATAGATCCTTCAGTTCAATGCAACTGGGCATTGGTATCAAGTGAGTAATTCTTGTGTGTCCTTATTCTTATTGTTATGGGTCTGTTTATGCTGAGGATGATGAGAAACATTGTTCACGCCTTTTGTTACAATCGTCTCTTTGTTGAGTGTGAGTGTTTTTTTATTTGTGACAGGAATAAGATTGATGTAAGAGAACTTGCTATTCAATTCGGGTGTGTACGGCTTATCCCATTCGTTCACAAAGGCCTCTCATTGTAAGTCTTCGATTATATGTATTTTTTCTGGACTACGTGCTACAATGTTTCATTGATCCATAGTAATGGACTAATGGATGATATGTTACTCATTTATTCTTGATTTGTTACAATCATGTTTTATGGCGATTGCTTCAGCTATCAACTGACTCGTCTGTAACGAAATGCTGTAGAATTAATTTACTAAAGTATGTTTCTTTGCTATCGGCTTGTACTTATTGGTTAATTGTCCTTGACAGGTATAAGGATCGGTTTATTGCTTTGTTACCATCTTCACGCAGGGCTAGCACTGACTTTACTCGCCCAGTTTTTACGGCTGCAGCATTTTACCTTTGTGCGAAAAAACACAAGGTAGATCTCATACAGACTAGCCCACCTAGCTGACAGCAGTGAGTGTTTGTGAAAGTAATGGTGGTTTGTTTATATGCTTATTTTGCAGCTCAAGGTCGATAAGAGCAAGTTGATTGAGCTTGCTGGTACTACAGAATCAGAATTTTCCAGTGTATCTACCTCCATGCTCGACCTATGTTTCGATGTCTTTGGAACAGCAAGAGAGAAGAAGGATTCTAAAGAAATCAAAGGAAACCGAGGTACAATTACTGTAGTATGTATACAACTTGCATCGCTGTATCTGCAACAACATACCAGTCTTGTCCTGCATGTGCTTAATAGGTTTCTGTGTTTGCAGAACTTCTCGATGCCTTACCCGAGAAGAGGAGAGTCGAGGATGGTGGCTATTCTTCTGATGATGGTGAAGAGGTAATCATCGTAGCATGTACTTTAACAGTGTACTGTAATGTTTTGCTTAGACCATCCATTCTGGTCAAGTGTTCTTTAATAACACTCCTTATATTCTGATGTTCATCTCCTACATTTGCAGCATCCAGCTTACAAGAAGCGTAAGCTAACAGATAAACACGATTATGACAAGTGGAAATCTGCTGTCATGGATTCCAACAAGACTAAAGGTAGCAAGACAATTCCTCATTTCTTAAACACCTGAAGAATTTCTACTTGGTTCTACTTCCATGATCTGATGATTGTCTGAAGAATTTTGTACTTGGTCTAATCTAATGAATGTAATTCTATTTGTACAGCTCCTCCTGCCAAGGGAAACAAGACGAAGCAAGGAACACTTGACTTTCTCAAGCGTCTTCCTCCCAAAACTGCAGCCGAGGCCTTGTGAGAAGGGCTTTCTACTGGTTGGTGGAAGAGTTAAGTATCAAGAGGATCACAGAGATATAGTTAAAGTTGTAACTACCTATTGAAATTAGTTAGGAATGTAATGAAGCAGCTAAATGATAAAAATGAAGAAAATTTTGCAGAAAACTTTACCTTCTTCCTTCCTTCTTTGAGAGCCATTACAGTTTTAATACTCAAGTTTGCAACATGTGGACTAGGTCCTCTTTCTTGACACATATAAACCGCTTCAGCAAATCAAGCTACTCCTCATAACTGACCGAATTGACAAAATTCAGTCGAAGTTACTAAATTTGTTTAAATCGAACGAGTATTTTTCGCTAAGGAGAAGAATCTATAATTTCATGAAATGCGCAGATCAAAATATAATTTACTACATGTTTACTGCTTAGGTGCTACACCACCATTCTTACCTGAACATACAAATAATGCATGATTCCAACTCAGCACTCGAAGTGATATAGGCAGAGAATTCATACACCTTTGCCGGAAGTGATAATTGACCATTTATACAGTTTATGACCTTTATGCTCAAGTCTTTTACTGGCATAAAGCTTAGGCACTTGCTGTCTGTTTTGTTCAAGGTTCGAAGCATCTACATATTCCCAGACTCAGAACATGTCTACTGTATGAACTATGAATGCATAATGTATGGCCTCATTATGAATTTCCTGTATATACTTCCTCTAGGCCATCGTAAAAATACAAAGGGCGAATTACTGTCTTGCTTGCAGATTTTTTGCATTTTGTTATTAGCATGATACTTCCATTCTCTATGTGCACACTCTAAGCTCATCAGTCACCCTGCATCCGGTCTTGGTAAGTCCTTAACAAGAGAAATTTAGAAAAGCTCAACTCTGTCGAATCTCTCTAACGTTCCTTAACCCTCCGTGTGCAGAGATCATTTCTAAATGAGACTGCCATACTGTGCAGAATCAGTACTAAAAGACACGGACGGGATGTCATTTCCAGTCAAAATCAGTAATAAATCTGAAGTTACGAATATTTGGAAAGCGTAGTTTGGCAGATATCAGCAAATACATCCTTATCAAACTAGATACCTAACTGAACTACTTGCAATATCACAATAGGCAAGCCCTGTGAAGCCTTAGTCTTAAACTATTCAAAATGATTAACAAACTTTAAATTGTCATTAATTGAATACAAAATCAAAATGATACAACAACTGACAATTATTAAATCACACTTGACTTGACATCTACATATAAATGCATGAACACAGAAGCAAGGCACATTACAATGGGAAATGATATGACAGAAATCAAAATGAACTCTTCTTCAATCGAAACAGAGCCCTCAGCCGAGTATGCCAGTAGTGATATTAAAGACTGTAATATTGCAAGAGACACTGTTGTTAGGTCCCAGTATGCCTCCACCGCAACCACCGGTGCCATTTATCACTCCCGGTACAACAACTGTAGCATTGCATTCTCCGGTGGCAGTACCATTGATACCTCCAGCACAAATACCAGTTACATTTGCCACTGGGGTGACAAACGTGCCTTGGCATGCCCCGGAAAGTCCCTCTGTAGCATTGCAAGAGCCCACACTGATCGGACTGGTTGCAGTTCCGTTGCACAGTAAGTCGCCAGCTGAGTTCAGGGTGCAATTCACTTGTAGATCGCCACCCTGCTGCTGCAAGAGGTGGCGCCGTGTTGGAAATGCTGCATGGCATTTGAAATTGCCTGCCGCAATTGCTATAGCAGCGAAAAGAAGTAGCATGAATCTGATGTTAATTGGAGCCATGATTCAGATTAGTGTATGTATGTCTGTTGATTAAGAATGTTGGCTTTGATTAGTGATGAGCTGATGCAGTTAGACAAGTGTATTTATAGCTGAGAAATCGTATCACAGATCACACTAACACTCGTGTTCTTGTAATCTGACAACTAGCTACGCATGTAACGTGCCTAGCATCAACCAGTTTCTTTGTATAATAAATTCAAATCAGAAATCCACGCTAATCATTTTCGTAATTAAATAGTACGCAGGTGATTCTGGGACTTTAACGAAATCATCTATGAAAATGACACATAAATCAATTGGTTTCTGAGATGGAATTCAAAATACACTTGAAAAGAGCAGAGTAAAGCCACATGTAAAAGCCTCAGACAAAATCCGAGCTCTAATATTTTGAGGTAAAGTAGATAGCTAGTAAAATAACACACACCTTCAGCTAGTTTAGCTAGTTGCAGTACTAAGAGAACAAAGAATCATAGTTGAATTGAGCTATGTGCTTAAGCACTTCTTCTTCACGCAGATCTTCAGGCAAGCGCACTTCATAAGATTTGTCGATACATACAGAATCACGTACAATCTAACGTCGCAATAGAGCCACGGATTAGCTTAAGTAAAATTTGGAACAAGCTTCTTGGCAATGATCAAGCAACATGTATACATCAGTTGCCTTAGGTCAGAGGCCCTTACTTTCCATTTCCTTCAAAATTGGTTGTGCCTCCTGGAGCTCATTGCATTTCAAACAAACTTTGACAATAACATATATGGTACTTAACATGATCAGGGGTGCAACCACATTTCTCCATTTCAACAAACATATGCTTTGCTTCCTTAGCTTGTAAAGTCTATGTTGACAGAGTCTATCAAGTTTGGTGGTAAATGTCACAACATCGGGCTGCAGACCTTGAGAAGTAATTTCAATAAGAAGATTCATTGCCTTTGCATAATCTGTGCATAAGAACAGTATATGAATCAGTGTCTGCCTTAACCCCATTATCTTTCATCATCTGTAACATTGAATACGCTTAGCATTCTTGCATAATTTATCCATCAAAGTAGTGTAGATAACCACATCAGAAGTTAGATCATGCGCTCATCAAGAAACCTTCGTGCCCTAAACAATCCATCCAACATTGTGTTATAGCCAAGTACATCGTGCTTTAATCCTACACGAGGAACTTCATGAAAAAGTGTCCGAGCTTCATCAACATGGTCCATGTTGCAATATCCCTTCACCAAACTATTGCAGGTCATTATACTATGATTTAAGACCATTGGAAACTATCCATCAATCAATGCACTATGTAACCATGTTCTGAGGACATTTCTTCGCATCATAACTGCCCACACAATTTGGCCCTGCCATTTGAAATTCCCTTGCATGCAAAATACATTCCATCATGGATATGGTTTAAGTGGTAACGTACAGAAGTATATATTTCACGAGTGAACATCTTGTTTAAGAACTCTTTCACTTCCTTCGATCACTGTATTATAAGTGACGACGTTGGGTGAAATACTGCTGGCACGAGAATCATCAACCACTCCGTCTTTACAGTACCACCCATAAATGAGAGTATACTCCATTGTTTAGGTATACTTTTTTGCACTTCATAAGAAGAAAAATTACTGTTAAGAATATCAGCATTTGAAATATTATTATCTTTCTTCTTAAGAACATGGGGACGGTCTTCTTAAGTTAACAAGAAAAAATGCGATAAAATTTATAAATGTATAATTTACTATATAGATTAGAGATTATATCTTCAAGACTTGTACGTATAAAAGAAACAACATAGAGTCCTATAATAATTAACTTCTCAGAATTTACTTTATATTTTCCTCGGATGCAAAATCCAAACGATTCAACAACTGACAATTAAATGATATCACACACTTGACTTGACACTACAGACGAACTCGTCATCTGCTTATGAAGAATGCATGGAACACAAAACTGACAAAAGGCACATTACACAGGGAAATTAAACAAATTAACTCTTCTTCAAGCGAAACGAACCCTCAGCCGAGTCTGCCAGTAGTGATATTGAAGACTGTAATATTGCAAGAGACACTGTTGTTCGGTCCCAGTATACCTCCACCGCAACCACCAGTGCCATTTATCACTCCCGGTACAACCACCGTAGCATTGCACTCTCCTGTAGCAGTACCATTGATACCTCCGGCACAAATGCCTGTTACATTTGCCACTGGGGTGACATACGTGCCTTGGCACGCCCCAGAAAGTCCCTCCGTTGCATTGCATGAGCCCACACTGATTGGACTAGTTGCAGTTCCGTTGCACAGTAAGTCGCCAGCTGAGTTCAGGGTGCAGTTCACTAGAAGATTGCCGCCCAGCTGCTGCAAGAGGTGGCGCCGTGTTGGAAATGCTGCATGGCATTTGAAATTGCCACCCGCAATTGCTATAGCTGCAAAAAGAACTAGCATGCATCTGATGTTAATTGGGGCCATGATTCGGACAAGGAATGGTATATATATGAAACTTGTATGTGTATATATCTTCAGGGATGTTGGAGAGGGATTGTACTTTGATTAGTGATGAGCTGATGCAGTTAGAGAAGCATATTTATAGCTAAAAAATCATATCACAGGTTTGTAATTTGGCCACTAGGTATGTAACGTGCTTGGCATCAACCAGTTTCTTGGCATAATAAATTCAAATCAGAAATCCATGCTAATCATTTTCGTAATTAAATACTACGCAGGTGATTCGGGAATCTTTTTGTATCCTAATTATTACTGGAACTCTGGAAGAAAGTTTAGAAAATATGCAAGACAAGTGTAAGTAAAGATGGGAACAAATAATAATATTACTCCCTCTGTAACGGAGATTGAACTTTGACCCTGAATTACTTTCACATTATACGTGTGAAAGCTTGGGGAAATTAAAATGCAAAAAACATGAATAGTGGAAATTATGCAAATTTTTATTAATTCTTTTGCGTATATATATCGGCCAGGGCCATTTTAGGCTTTGAAAATCAACATAAGATTTCAATTAACTGATTTAACAATGCACCTGACAGTTACTATACAAGACAAATCCATTTAGGTGCACACAAAGTTTCTTCCATAACCAACAATCTTCCTAACAACAAGAAAAGGGTCCAAGTGATAATCTATGCCAGACATATTTCGCCGAGAATGTGATATAATGGCTAGTACTATAAGATTGCAGACACTTGACAGTTTAATCTTTTGAAGAAGAGACGTACCTTTCGTATTCTTTCGCAGCAAATGATGTACATACAAATGTACAGTCCCGCTTCTTGTTATGAAACCTAAGCCCATAACACAAGCGACGTAGAAAACAGGGAGAATAATAACCTGCGGGCTGAAGCTTCTTTGCTGGAGTTTTGGCAAAATCTTTTCAGTTGAAGTTGAGAAAGTAAAACTTGGTTGCCATGTTCGATCCTCAGATATCATAGGACTCGTCTAGCTCTTTTATTTGTATATCCAAGTCATTCAACACACTATAAATGAGGTCTCTATTCGGGTGAGAATAATCACCAGCTACAAAAACATTTTTACAGTTTCCCACTTCAACCCAGCTACACCCGGCTGGCTTTTTCAAGTCCCTAGTCTTCATCAGTTTTCTCATCTCCTGTACCCCTTCCCATCTAGCATCCACGGCATAAAGATTTGACAAAACCACGTAAGTTCCAATATCATTATTTTTTGTTTTTAATAGTTCATCAGCCACAATACGACCCACATCCACATCATGATGTACTTTGCAAGCGCCAAGCAGTGTAGCCCACATATTAGCATTAGCTGCAACGGGCATTTGATTGAGAAACAAAAGTGCTTCCTCAATTCTCCCACCTCTAGCAAGAAGATCAATCACACAAGCATATTGTTCCATGTCTGGTTTCATATTATGCACCTGAACTATTGATTTAAAAATCTCGAATCCTTCATTTACAAGGCCAGAATGACGACAAGCAGATAAAACTGCAGTGAGTACAACATAGTCTGGTTTTATGCCACATCCAAGCATAAGGCCATAAATATGTATAGCCTCTTTGCCCATTCCATGTAATGCATATCCACCGAGCATAGCTGAAAAGACAACCAAATCTTTGGAAGGAGTAGACAAATATACCTTATATGCACTATTTATCATTGCACATTTCGAATACATATCCACAAAGGCCGCAGTCAGATGAATATCGTCAAAACAGGCCCTAACACAATATGCATGGCACTGTTTCAGCAAGCGGCCTGAAGCCATTTGACCACAGACAGGAAGGATACTCAAAATAGTCATCGTATCAGGCTTCATTCCATAAATCTGCAGCTCGTGGAAGAAATTCAGAGCTTCAATAGGGCATTCATTTTGAGCATGACCCTTCACCATGAGATTCCAAGTAGTAAGATCCGTGTCACACATGTTTTGGAATATCATATTTGCCTCAGCCTGTGAACCGCATGCCAAGTGTCCTGCAATAATCGAGTTATATGTGACAACATTCCTACTTCCAGAGAAGTTCTCAAACACTTTTGATGCATATCCAATATTGCTGCACTTGGCATATGCATCTATCAGTCTATTTCCAAGAGTAGGTTCATTATCATTGAGCAGAAGACAAGATCTCAATGCATACGCATGAGTTTCCTTAACATTTTCTACTTTAGACAGAGTAGCACAAAACTGCAACACGGTTAAGAGCGTTACTGCATCAGGTTTTATACCGTCCACAAACATCCAACGCAAAAGCTCAGCAAACTTAGTTTCCATTCTATTTATTGCAAATGCATCAAGTAAAGAATTCCAGGATATCAAATCTTTTTTAGGAATAAGTAGAAATGTCCAGAATGCTGCATCTATGCACTCACACTTCGAATAGAAGTTTGTTAGGGCATTCCCAACGGACGTGTTCTCCAACAGAGCAACACGCCTAAAGACATATCCATGTAGCTCCTTCCCAACCTGCAGATTGTGCAAGTGAGCACAAACTGGTAGAATGGTAACTAGTGTAACAGAGTCCAGACAGATCATATTCAAATCAATGAACTCCCGGAATATTTTCAGTGCTTTCCGCATTTCTCCATTTGAAGCATATCCAGCAATAATTGAGTTCCAGGAAACTAAGTCTCTGATTTTCATTCTATGGAATAAGGATTGTGCTTCTTCTACTCTTCCAATTCTCACATAGAAGCTCATAAGAGCATTAATGACCATAGTTTCTTCCTCCAACTCAGGCCGTTGCAAAACATAGCAATGAATCTGTTTCCCAATTCTGTAACCAACAGTGTCCTCTAGTGAAGCACAAATTGGCAGAATATTTGCAATGGTAGTATAATTAGGTGCTACATGTGCTCTAATCATCTTACCGAAAATTTGAAGTGCACTGTTCAGCAGATTATTTCGGGCAAAACCTGCAATAAGGGCATTGTATGAGACAGCATCTTTCTCAGCAATTCCATGGAAAATGGCAGATGCATGTAAAACAAGTCCACATTTTGCATACATTGACACCAAAGCATTTCCTACCAGTGTCTGTAACGCCATTCCCGACTTTATTGCATAAGCATGTGTACTCATCCCTGCATCCAACATGCCAGAACGTGTGCAGACTGGAAGAGCAATAGCAAGAGTGACAGGGCTCGGTCTGGAATCTTGGGCAGCAAGGAGTTCATTAAACAACCCCACCACCTCATCATCATGCTTCCTTGAATTTGCCAAACCGGATAAGAGAATGTTAAACGTGACAGTATCGCGACATGGAATATCACCAAATAACTTCTGGCAATCTTCAAAAACATTACATTTAGCATACATGTTTAGCAAAGCTTTGAAAATGATATGGCATGTACTATGCCCTTCCTTTATAGCATTGCCATGCAAAACTTTTCCAAACTTGGTATTGGAAGTCAAAGCACATGATTTTAGAACTTCAGCAAAGAATTCAAAACGTGTACTATATCTTGCCAGAGACTGCGTCTTCTGAAGCACTGAGGTAAATGCTTCACTCATCATACAAATGCAAACCTATCACAAAATATCCAATCCAATGAGTAAAGAAACAAAAAGAATGACATGTAGACAGTAAAGACTTACAAGCCCAAAGAGCAGATTCCGCTTTAATTAAAAATATCAAATTGGGGGTAAGCAATTCACACAACTCTTACAGGAACCCAAGCTAAACATTCATTTTCGTCCCATGAAGGTTTTGTCCCCAAGTGACTTTAAACATGGTTTGGAAATGATTACATTTCTGGGCATGAGTATTTCTGAGATATACGTATTCAGTACGAATACGTCTTAATAAGTTTGGAAAACGTATTCTCTTTCCTTCCTGTATAATATTGCTGCTTTTTAGAATTTGATCTTGAAAAAGTGTTTCTTAGCAATGACATGACTCATAATATTCATGACTAACTGAAATATTTGATTCAATATGGAGTTTCTAATACATAAATATAAAAGGTGTCTATTCTTGATGTATGTTTCACTTCGCATAATGGTATTGGTGCTTCATAGCTGAAAAGAGTTGTATAGATAGACTATAGAGGGCATTGTGTTATCTAGAAAGTGTTGGAATTCAAGAAATCTCAAACCTAACACAATGTGCAACCCCATATTTTGCCAATAAGAACTCTTCTAATCAGGAAAACAATAAACAAATGAGTAGGACTTGCACAAGATAATAAGATGAATAAAGAACTCGCTGCTTATAGAGAATAAGATAATAAAAGATTCGTGTTTTTCCATGCATCACCAGTAGGCTGTGAGAAACTAACACATCCTTTATATAGCAGGGGAAGTCAACAAAAACAAGAGAAAGACAGAAACCAACAGTAGCCTTCAATCACTGACTCGTTCGCATGCAGACCTGCCAATGGATGTCCCAACACAGCAACACGCAACACCAAATATTTCGAAGTAATACATTATTTCACAAGATCTTAAAATGTTCCTTGCATTTTCATGGCTAGCACTAAGATTGATTCATGTGAATAAATTAGAGTTATACTTCACACAAATAAAAGAAAAGAACCAACCAAACTCGTTTATATTCTTGCCATTGATCTTAAAATGTTCCTTATATTATCAATGTTGTTCCAAGATCCAATAGCATGTAACACTACAATTCAAGCTGCTAACACAATGATTTCTTCATGATAAACCTGTTGAGGGTCCCCAGATTCTCCTGGTCTTAATGTCACTTTTTCTTCTGATGCTTCACTCATCTAACAAATTTCATTACATGAACACCTAAGGGTTTATTTATTCCTCCATCATTGACGCCAGAATAAGAGACCCTTGGCTCCTAGAACAAACTGAACATACCAATGAAACCCACGTTGAAACATCTGGGATTTTACCTTGGCTAATCATCTCCTCAAACCATATAATAGCTTTATATGGCTTTCCTATCATGCAAAGGCCCGGGATAAGTTTAGCATATATTTCATCCCCAGGCCAATACGAGCGAACTACCATCTTGTCCAACAGTATACTAGCTTCCACGTACATACCATCACAACATAGTCCATCAAGAAGGTGTCTATATGTGTCTTCGTCAGGAGCAGTACCACTTTTTTTAGATATCTTCTCAAAGTACCTCAAAGCCCAATCAGATTTTCCTATACTACATAGCTCTTGGATTACAATATTGTGCAATTTAACAGTTGGAACACAGTTTTCCTCAACCATTTCTCTTTCAACAACATCCACTGCTTCAGCAACCTTGCCGGCAGCAAATAATGCATTTAACCTAGCTTCATAAATTGACAAGGATGATGTGAACCCATTTTTGTACATATCTTCAACCACCTTATCACCTTCATCAATCCTCCCTTCAGAGTAAAGATCAATAGCCATTGCACCATAACCATCTGCACTAGGAATACCGCCCCTTACCAAAGCCTCACTAATCAATGTCTTTGCTCGTCGAATACCCTCTTCATCGGAATGACGAAACTGGCTTAAATCAATCTCCCTACAGTGTCTATACGGAGCCTTAAGACCTTTCCTCAATACCTTCTCAAGAATCCCCAATGCTTCCTCGACCTCTCCATTATCACAGAGAGCATCCAATAGTATTCGATATACAGAAACATCAGCACCACAACCCTTTTGAGAAATCCTCCAAAACATCGAGTACAACAAATGGGTGGCTTCAGTAAGCCTACGATCATCACACAAACCTTTCATCAAAATCTTGTACGTTTCTCTGTCTGGGTAGCACCATTGGTAGCTCATTTCTTGGAAAATATTCAACGCAAGATCCGAGCGACCTATCTTACAAAGTGCACCCATGAGTAAGTTCAAGGAACGCAAACGAGAACTGATCTCCCACCCATGACAATTCTTCAAGAAAAAACGATAGCAAGTTTCCAACTTGGATTCTTTCACCATTATCTCTAACAAAATGTTGAAAGATTCCGTAAAGTTCACACAGTTAAATTCACGTCGTCTATCAAACAGAGCAACTGCCTCATCAAACAAACCAGCATTGGCATAAGTTCTAATAACACTAGCAAAGAGTGAATCTTGACACTCACAAGAGTCGTCTTTCATTAGGTTAATGACTCCTTTCATCTCGGACAGCCGCCCCGAGCTTCCAAGGATCTTGATCATGGTAGCATAGACAGGGCCATTGTGGTGGTAATTCGGGCTCCTGGTTTTCGCCTCGTTGAAGATTTCTAAAGCCTTCAAAGGGTTCTTCTGGCTTCTAATAATCTTGGAGAGATGCATGGGCGTCAAAAGCCTCGGCCATCTCATACTCATACTGCTAAACACCGATAATACAGTATTTTCTTTAACCACAAAGAAGAAGGCACGGGATTTGCTCAAAACCAAAAGAATGTAAGATAATAGAATAAATACATCTCACGACTGTCAAGTGCAAGCAAAATGAAGTGTTATGTTTCAATGGTTTTTGTTAGAAACAATTCATCAAATAGCTTGTGTGCAGAGCTCACGTCGTGTAGCTAGACCTCCCAACTTAGATATATGTTTGGTCAGAAAAAATGATGGAATCAAAGGCCTCCGATTGCAATATATGTAGCCCAACTGCAATCCTAGAAGATCTATATATAAACCCATATTATTAGTATTATAAACCCATATAGAAACACGTTTAGTAGGATTTAAAATTGCTATTACTAATCTAATCCATATTTAGTAGAACCCATTACTAATATACATTACATAGGCTGCAGCGAATACATTTCTACATCTACAACATTGCCCATCAAATAAAAATAACAAAATTCCACCAACCCAATACTGACAAGCCAAAAACAGTTCAAACAGCAGGATAAATCAATTCTTACTCTTGTCATATGATGCATTGATATTCAGGATTGGTAAGAGTGGTTTTATTCTACTCCTAATACTATGTGTATGTGAAGTGTTGCTAATAATGACTTAGACAGATAGCAATGCAACAACTGAACTAATCACATGGGGACTCTAAGAATTAAGATCACAATTCTGTTCTTTCTTTGATATAGTGTAGAGTTCTAATAATTGGGACACTAATCATAATCAACAGAAACATACACAAACAAGTTAAAGAGAACATAGCAATATAGCATACATAGAGATGCTAACAACAGAACAACTTATCTAAATGAATATAAGAGACTAGGCAGAGACATGGCACTTGAAAAAATATGAACCAATAGCAAGCTTCTAACAAAGTAAACATGAGTTTTGCGACTTACCCAAACTTCAGATCGATTTCACTGAAGTACATATATGGCTTTTCTGAATAAACCCCTAATGGTCCGACCGTATAAACCCCTAGTGGCCCGAATTTATGTACTTCCTAGTTCCTACTAAACATAAAACATGAATCAAATAACTCATATTGGGTATCATATACAGCCTAATATTTGCTACTAAACGTCTCCTGTTGCTTTATGCAAGAAGAAGAAAAGCTATGACGATTTTAAGAAGCTTGGAATCAGAGTAATCAAACGCAATCGAATAAAATCGAACCGATCAGTAACTATGGAAATCGCATTTTGTATAGTTGAGGAAATATCAGTACCTCAAAATATTCGATTTCTCCCTGGCAATTTATCGAACACCTTGACGAATAGACAATCCACACCACACTAGAGGACTTCCAGGACAGGAATAACTTCATATAGCTCCTAAACGCCAGTCAAAGCTCTATCATTCATTAACTGTTTCTGCAGCCACATTCTGCACAATGTGAATTTGCCCATGTCTTGTCATCGTGAGTGGGTCTTTTTTTCTCTGCTTCTTCTATGGGTGTGTGTGGGAACTCTTGTATTGAAGTTAGAGCATCCTTATCCATGCTCCAAAATGATGGATTGGGTCATAAAATGGGTTGTTAAAATGTGGGTTATGATCACAATCCAAAATGTACTCTTAACCATGACCCAAATTTTAATATGTTATTTTTTTCTTAAAAAAATTTATAATATGACTAATGATGTTTCAATTTAACTATTTTATGTAATTCATTGTTAAACTTTAAATCTTTTCCATTCTAAAAATAAAATTTGGTGTAGATAGTAGAATGACAACCCATTTTTTGGATTGCCATTTTGATCACAAAGTGATCAAAACAGCAACCCAAAAAATGGATTGCCATTTTGGTTGCTGCCATGATCCGTTTTCGGGTCATGGTTAACCACTGAAAATGAGCAGATTGGAATCATGACCCAAAAAAAGATCATGGATAGTGATGCTCTAAGCACATCCTCAAACCAATTTCACCTATATTCTCCCTTGCCAAAACAAATTTGCCTGAAAACTAAACTCACAGTGCTTATTTTTCAGTTTCACCCGTTCGATGTAGCCCAATAAAAGTAGTCCAGTCGGTGAAAAACAAGCTCAAATGGCCCTGTGAAAGTAGCCCAATCGTGAAAAATAAGTTCAATTGGTGAAAAACAGGCCCATTCAATGTAGCCCAGACGATGTAGTAAGTTTTATCACGTTGAAAACACCTAAAAAAAAATAGCCCATTCGGTGTGGCCCATAAGATTAGTCAGTTTTATCATGTTTGAAACATTAAAATGACAAGCCCATTCAATTCGATGTAGCCCTAAACTGGAACCGCTCCGCCGCCACCGACCTTCCTCCGCCTAACCATCGACACTAACCCTAATCCATTCAGTTCCTTCGAACAAGATGATGTACACACCGAGAAACGAATGGGCGACTGCCTAGAAACAACGCCACATCCAACCTCCAATCTTCTCTGTTTGATCGCTCCAAAACTCACAAAACCACCGATATCGAAGAACAACAAAGGTTCACGAGAATCAGAAGGTTCGAAGGTATGTTAATGGAGATAAGAAAGCAATAGATTGAGGAGATGGATTGAAGAGAATAACAAAGAATTATATGTTGGTTATATAAAGAAAGAAAAGAGAGAAAGAGATGAAAGAAAAGAGAAACAGGAGTAGAAGGAGAATGAAATTCAGAAGAAGAAAGAGAAATAAGAAAAAAGAAAGAGAAAGGAAAGAGGAGAAGAGAGAAGGAGAAGAAGAAAAGAGACAGGAAAAAATTGGGAAGTGGGGGAAAATGTAAACTATTGTGGACACCATCTTGGACAGCTCACAGCAGTACATTTGCTGCAGAGTAGGTTAAGAGGTAGGAGCAGTAGATATAGATATACTGCAATACAATAAAAACACTTAAAAGTCTACTAGAGAGACATAATTTCAACCTCATTACAATGCCATGAAATACATACAATCTATTGTAGAAAGTTAGCCACATACTACACTGGAACACAATTAAACCATTGTAAGACATACTTCTAAATTTATGGGCAGGTGATGATTTGACATCTTGCAGTTTTAATCATTGTTAGTCTTTTTATTAGGCCAACACCACTTTGAAAATGTCCTAATCTCAAAATGTATCCTTTTTCTTACTCAACATCTTCTTTGTATAAGTAACATGTAACATGTGGTTTAAGTTCTAATTCGAACATTGTTATTATACTCGAAATAGAAGTTCGTCGAAGCATTGTGCGAGTTTATCTCACAGAACTAATAAAATACGAACACGCATAGTAGTTAAGGAAATCACAGAAATCGTATGATATGAAAAATACATTAGCAGAAATCTGAGAAAGTCTAGTGTTTCTTTTCCTTTTAATTCTCTGGAGACCACCCCTTAAAAAATACAGTTGAAAAGAAAAAAGACCAAAACATGATCAAAAGTTTACACATGTTACCACAAAAAATTACAAATGTTACACTAAAACATTCTATCTTGCATAGCCATATGTTACACCAAAACATCATGCAATTCGCGGCTCTAATTTTTCATCAGATTCTTTCATTCTTCAAATATCAAATTGTTGCTTATCTTCATCAATGGAGCTTTCAAAACATTACAAATATTAAACCAAAACATTATACGCCCTCAAAAAAAAAAAAAAAATCAAACAACTTTATAAATGAAACATTACACATCCTTCGTAAAAAAATAGACGGCTTAAAAACTAAAACATGACAGCTTTATAAATGATACATTACACATCCTCTTTGAAAAAGAAAAAAATAAACTGCTTAAAAACTATAAAAAAAATTACACATGCATCACTAAATCATAACACATCATCCATCCTGAACTAAAACATGATGTTGGTCTTTCATGAATTTTCTTAACCAATGGTCTATCCTGACACATTGTATTTTTTTTTTCTTTCTTTCTTAGAACAAGCAAAGATAACTCCTATGACCTATTGATATAGTTGAAGTATATTACTAACCGAATCGATTCTTTATGAAGTAAAAGTGTAATATTCTAATTCCAGGGCACTTCTATTTTTCTTTATGAGATAACAGAGGGACTCATTTTAAGTGTTATATTACACACATAGAGTGTAATGGGGGGTATTCTTTAAGTTTGTTGAGTCCTTTAGGGAAAGAAAGTATTACTACTAGAGTACTAGACCATGTATGTAATAGAGAAGAGGTATTACATTACTGAACCAAGGGGCTTTTCTTCCCTTTTGTCACTCTCAAGTTCAACCACCAACCAATTATAGCTACCTAGCTGGACTGGACCAACTGCATATTTATAAGA
>JAYMSL010000122.1:0-37622 GCA_036897195.1 Plantago coronopus
ACCCTTTTTGCCCGGTTTGCACTTTGTCAGACCGGAGATTGAACTTAACTCTCTTCCGAAGTGATGCTTCGGTAGAGTCGAAATATATGGAAGTAGTTCCAATAGTGAGTTTACACGTACCCGTAATAAATGCTTGAGCTTACTATTTATAGACGCCGAACTTTCCCTTCCTGGAAGTTCCGCAGGAGTGACCCCGCGGCAAACCATTCCGAGACGCTTTCAGCCCTCGGAAGCCTTGCGCCCCAAGTATAGTAATTTCTTCCAAGTGTTATTTCCGCATATTCTAATAGAATCCCGCGGAAGATAAGTGGATCCCGCGGACTAGATATCCTTATGAAGGCTTCCGCGGGGGGGAATAGAGAAGTCCGAAGTATAATAATTTGCCCCTATCAGTATGGATCAAAGGTTTAGAAGTATCTATTTCTAGGCAAATACGGGCAAAACGTCCGCGCTCTTTTGGAATGGTATGCGCATCAGCTTTGATAGGTTTCCCTAGGAGTTTGCCAATCCAGTAGAGAGCCTGGAGGTCGTAGAATTCCACCGGTAAACCTTGCAGTTGGATCCAAACAACCATAGAGTGGAGGGTATCGTCAGACGCTGCGAAGTTTGGTTGCCACTGGTGCACTGCAAGATATTTACCGAATAAAAACCAGGGGCCCCCGGCAAGGGCTTTGAAGTAATCATCTCTGGAGGTGGTTCGAATGATATAACAACCGTTTGTTAAATCCATAACAGAGAATTCCGCCGCTAATTTCCAAAGTCCCTTCAAATGCTTAGCGATATCCTTAATCATTCGTGTAGTTCCAACTGTTCTTATAATCAGGGCTTTTTCCCAAGGTTTACACAAAGATTCCATTTGGGATTTTGTGACTTTGAGGCACGGTATGTCTGGGCTAAGAGGTTTTGGGTCATCAAGGGATTCAAGTTGAATATCTTTATTGAAGCTCGTCAACCAATCTGGGAAAAACAAGGGGGGCGGACTAGATCGGAGGGTTTGTTTGAAGGATTTGGGGGGTGGTCGATTTTGTTTGGAAGTGATTTCTTGCACTGGAAACTCCACCGCTGCACCGTCCACTGGATGAAGAGAATCCTGCAAAACAGGGGAAACAGGGGAAATATCAGGCAATTGAGATGCAGATAGAGCTTTGGCAGATGGAGCGGCCGTGGTGGTGGACACTCTTTTGAGTATGGGTGGGAAGCGATCCAAGTGTTCTATGGTGATGTTATCTAAATCAGTTGGGCAAACTCGTTGGACAGGAGAGGAGCTCATGAAGAGTCCGTCCGGTGGCCAAGGAGGTTTACCATCTGTTGAAGTGGAGGGATGAGGAGTTGAGAGAATTCCTTTCATTGAGGGTTCGTGATTATATACTTGTAGTCATTGAGTACACTACTAGCATGCACATTGGTTTAATAATTTGATATTAATTTACAGGAACTAGACAATCCAATCTTCACAGACCAATTAGATTTCATGGGTACATTTGATGAAGAACTGGCTTCACTTCTCGGACAAGATTTTGACAACTCTTGTCTTTCTCCATTTATGAACAACAACAACTCATCACCTCTAATCAACATAACTCCTCCAATTAGCACAAACATAACTAATTCCTTGGACTCACCTCAATTGGGCCCAGAACCACCAACCAAACTCCAAAAGTCCAATGACTTCTCCAACTTCTCCAAAGCCCAAAACACACCAAATCTTGATCACACCCCAGTTTTGTCCACTCCGGTCATATTAAGCTTTGGTCACAAAAATTCTCGTGAAAATGTTCCGTTGAACTCTGTTGAAGAAGCTGCCATTTCTAAAGTACTCCAGTCTCAAGCCCTACCTTCGAATGCCAACGACCAACCGAATACTGTGAAGCCGAAAAAGCCTAGCCGTGTTAGGCCCCCATCGCAAACGTATGATCATATTATTGCAGAGCGGAAGCGACGAGAGCAGCTCGGCCAGAAATTCATTGCTCTTTCCACAATTGGGCCTGGCCTGAAGAAGGTATTGACATGCATCATGAGTCCATGTCATAAAATTTGTCTTTTATATAAGTAACAAAATTTTGCATCAATAGGATCAATTACGCTCACACCCCTAAATATGGTTGCTATTTTCGTATTTATACAGATGGACAAAACATCGGTTTTGGGAGATGCAATAAAGTACTTGAAGAACCTCCAAGAGAGAGTGAAGACATTGGAAGAACAAGCAAAGAAACAAACAATGGACAGGGCCGGCGCTGGGCCTGTTCGGGCAGCCCGCCCGAACAAGGCCCAGCCATTTTGTGGGGCCCCCGGCCCACGTTTTAAAGCCTAAATATACCTTACTTTTATAAATATATCAAAACTATGTGGTATTAAATGTTAAAGCCCATCTGTTGCAGCGAAATGTAGCTTTTTTCCTTGCAAGAGGTGTTTGGTTCAATTCTCCTCTGGGCCTTTTTTTCACATGTTTTTTTTTCTATTAAGATTTTAACTTAGGCCCTTTAAAAGTTTCGTACGGGGTCTCTAAATCTCAGAGCCGGCCCTGACAATGGAATCCGTTGTATTTGTTAAGAAATCGCGCTACATGATCACTGGAGATGATATGGGATCCCTTGATGACGAAAATGATGAGCATCCATTGCCAGAAATCGAAGCTAGAGTTTGTAACAACCACATGACATTACCATCATCGCCGAGTCCACTGTGAAAAACACAGGAGGATTTTCGTCCATTTACTAACCAAAGTCGAAAAATTTAACCTTAGTGTTATTAACACTAATGTCACCCCTTTTGGAAGCTTGGCTCATGACATTACCATCATCGCCTGAGGTACACTAATATTCTTACTAAGACCTTGCATGCACGAATTCGGAATAGGGAGTTATACTACTTACTAGTACGATGGTACAACTGTAATGACTGGTACACGCTCTAATACAATATGTTAGTATACATGTTAGATAGTGTTGTTTTCGGTAAAATCACTAACGCGTTCCTTTGTTTATTTCGGGTGCAGATTGAAGACGAATTCGACTTGACTGTGAAAGAAGTAGTGAAGAGACTGCGTAAGGCTTTGAGACAACTAGCATTATGAAGGAAGGAAGCCATATTCCATTAATGTATGACATTGATCTGCCTGGAGGACATCTGTGAAAATTGATACTTCATTCTTGTAGTGCAAATTGCGAAATGGTCTTATTAGTTGATGATGATTATTTTGTAGTTTTATGCTATAAATTTATGTCAATTTGGTTTTATTTCCGCATAATTTGTATGTCATACATCTGTAAATATTGATATGTCACTAATAAGATTAAGCTCCTTCGCATGGCAATGACATATGTGCATACCGACTCCACATTATTTCTTGAATTATTGTATTTTTATTTCACTTGTATTTATTTATTTTTAAATTTATTTTAAAAACACAATTCATCCATTCGCCATCTACAGGCGTTCGCGTTATGTACCACCACCCAAAGCATTACACTACGGGAGCATCTTAACCTTCATAATTTTACAGTAAAGATACTCGATGTAGACAAGTTGGTTATGTTTCCAGAATGACCACATAATGTATCCATTCTCGTGCACTCCAAATCCAAACTTAACATATTGAGCACCGCATAAGCACTAAGAAGAATCAAAATCGTGACTTTTGTTTTCCTCGAAATCTATTGAATCCTGCAAAGCTTTCGTGTAGTAAATATAATATATATTGCCTAGACTAGAATAAACTTTGAAACTTTATTAGATGTTAGGCTCCGTTCAATTTACTTGAAAATCTCTAAACTGAATACAAATATGAATTTGAACTACGCATACCTGATCTGAACTAAACTGAACACAATTGAAATTAAAGTGAACTGAATAGAGCTTTAGGCCCCGTTCACCCGTTCAATTCACCTGAAATTTTCGAAACCGAACTGCTCTGAATTGAATTGAATTCAAGCAGATCTGAACTGAACCAAATTGAACTCAAACTAAATTAAAGTGAACTGAACATAACCTTAGTGGCATAACCGCGGTTCTAGTGGCATAACCGCTACTACAGTCTCAGAATCCCTAGACTTTGACCCTTTACATGTATGAAAATCAATGTCTTTGTTGAGTAGCCATCCCCTAATGGTCCTCAACCCTAATATTACTGGACTTGATTTTCGGCAAACCCGTCTGTTGATGGACAAGTCCACCTCGCTCTAGCTTGGGCCTTCAGAAATTGTATTGGGCCCTGCAATGAAAAACCAACATATGCTAACCAAATCACAACAGATTATGAAATTAATCCTAACTTGCTGCTCAAATGCTGTGCCAAATTATGTGCTAGTAATTGTTTCCCATCAGCAATCATATGAACTTTTGAAAGGGACAAAAATAAGGTTGTTATTCGTGACTCAATAATTAATGATATAATGATCATTATTAATCATTTTCATCATCAATTTATTATATAAGCTTAGATATGCTAATAATACGTCCAATGAAGATTATGGCATGGTTAGGTAATACTATTGAGAAAGCGAAATGAGATAGAGATAGACACTAGTCTTTGTTGGCAAGTCATTTATTTGATCATTCTTTTACAAAATACATTTAGGAGCTAGTATATAAGAGTGGTCAATTTATTCCCATGAATATTTTGGACCACCTTTCTTGTCGTCCTCCTGAACAACTATATTCAATGGATTCACAAACATTGGATCTTCATCACTCATTATCAACAGTGTATGTGATCAAAACCGACTTTACCACAATTACCACAATTAGGTTGTTTCATCCTAGTTGTTTTTGTTCATCAATAAATGGTACGTTTTGGACTTTATTTATGATTGGGTGGTGAAAGTGGTATGCATTTGTAAAAATTTGTAAAAAAAACGTAAAATTTCGAAATTAAAATATCTAAAAGTGTCTCAAGAAGGATGGGGTCAGGTTCAAGAAACGTAGGAAATAGGTTGCGCCATTATGCCCCTGGTTCCATGTTTGTATCCGGACTTACATTAAAACTCACATCCTAGAAGTGCCATGCTGCTGTGATGACAGTTGAGGAATCATAGGATTCAGTCCGAATTTGAGTCAAATGTTATCCTTTTGTAGTAATGATTGTAATAAGAGATTCTTCAATCCTATGCAAATGAAGTATTACAATTGCATGGAATGGAGAATGGATATGTTCTTGATTAATTTCTTATGTTGTTCTCCATATATGTTCCTCGTGCATTTCCAAAATCTCATGTGCAGAATTTATAAGGAAACCCAAGAGTGCAGACAATCAGTTACTCTGAGGTTTGCATAACTCATGATACCCAACCAAATTCATGATGAAAAGCAACATAAAAAAAGTTAACCAAAATGGAATGAAATTATGAAATGTATTCTTGGATGGGTGGAGTGGAGTAACAAGTATGCAATAAGTCATTAATGCATTTAACAAAATGAACAAACTAGCCATGTGAAATCAAAAGGTACCATACTAAGGTTGTGTTTAATTTGTATGAAAAATTTGTATACTGAATTGAACTAAACAAACCTAACTTATCAATTCGCCTAAAACTAAACTGAAGGAAATTGAACTTATTTCAAATATAAATTTAGACTGCGTGAACCTGAATTGAACTAATATGAACTATACAAACATAAATTTAAGTTGAAGTAAAGCAATTGGGTGTGCATGATTTGTTGACAATTAATAAGAAAAGAAAGGATCCAAGGCCCAGAAAAGTTTTCCTTGTTTCTCTGGCACTATATATCGAGTCTCTTTCTGATCAGCAAAGAATTGGGTGGTCATTTTGCAGTCCAATCTACTCTCTGTAGTCTATATCAGATTTAGAAGTAGTTAGTTGTTACCATCAATGTCTGTTGTTTCTCGGCTTAATCTCTGGAAAGGAAGGATACAGTTTAAGCTGGGTTTACAAATGTGACTTGCCAATTACCCTCTATCTTTTAGTACATGCATTATGCATTAAAAACTCTTTGTAGTATGTCTCAAATAGCATTTGTGTCATAAATAAACGCATATTTAGTCGTATATTAATTCGTTTGAAAATATATGAATTGAACGGAATAGAGATTACCAAATTTGTAAAAGTGAGTCCAGTTGTTTAGAGTGCTAATTGCTAATTAAATATCAATCTGAATGGATTAGTTAATTCTGAGTGGGATTAAAGCAAGGTGTATTAGTAAGGGGTTTATTACCAGGCCTAGCCTAAAAATAAGTTAAAGCAAGGACAGAAAAGTTAAAGCAAGCACTACTGTCCGTTTACTCCACGTCAATATTGCTTGACTGATATTATCCATACAAACAAAATCAATTGTACTGCTAAAGTGCTAATTGTCAATGCTTTGCACTAATAATTATTGTTAACTTTTTCATTTTAAAGTTCATGGCAGATTTCTTCAATCCTGAGAATGTACGACGAGATGTACCTGAGAATGTTTACAACTAGGGAGTTATGAGAACCTCCATCAAGTACTCAACTCAACACCTACTAACACAACTAATTTATATCTTTATTTGACGTAATGAATCCAAGACCGTTGACTCTTTAAAAACCTACGGAGTAAAACTCATTGAATAAAACGTTGAAAAACGGTTCATACTTATCTCGCTAGATTCGTTAGTAGAGTGTGAAGGAGGTAACGGGATAACAGTTCTTCATCTCGGTTTTGGAAGATGTGAAAAGCAAGAAAAAGAGGATGAAAATATGAGATGAAAAGAGAGCAGAAATCTGCAAACACCAAAAAATTGCTTCTTTTAATAAGAAAAAGGATTATTCTTCGGTCCTTGACAAAAAAAACTTTGAAAAAGAGATTATACGAATTACAATGGTGAATCATGAATGGACCTGCCAACAACCCTTTGCTGTTTGCTCCCTAATATTCACACTTTTATGACTTTACACCGAATATTTTGAACCCTTTTCAATATTTCTTTTCACTTTGCCCACACCCTTCTTTGCCTTGAGGCGAGGATAATGAAAATGGAACAAAGGAGAGGAAATTGGAAAATAAACTCTCATAAGATGTAGAGAAAAACTTTACTTGAAATAACGAAAAATTAGTATATTGTGCGAAAATGGAGTTATAAGGTAGTCAAACGGTAGATGAAATGAGTTTAAAGTTTTTGCAAGTATGAGGTTTGAGGTTCGAGCCTTAGCAGACACAAGTTTAGGTGTATATTAGTAGTATTTACTTGATAGTTTGTAATAGTTTGCATTTTTCTTTTTTTTTTACTATATTGTGCAAAAATGGTATTTAGTCCTAATGAAAAGAAAGAAACAAAAACCGAATTTGTGCAAGATATCGTAGTGTAATAATCAAGATTTCCATATAAATCGTAATTGTGATTAATCACCATTATCGTTTATATACACGAAAGTTTGGACATTATAAAGGGTAACATCCATGTGAAGGAATACAAGTATGTTAGATAAGAAGCCATTAATCAATATTCTATCTATTTGTGTTCAGTTTACCTTATATTCAGTTTAATTTAGTTCAGTTCAGGTTGAGTAGTCAAAATAAGTTCAGTTCAGGTGAGTAGTCAAAATAAGTTCAGTTCTAATTAAGTTTAGTCTAGTTCAGAGATTTTCAGGTAAATTGAACAGATCATGAGATTATATTCTTTTCAACAGAGATCCATTCAATTCGGTTTATGTCCATTCAGCACAGATCCACTCTATTCAGTTCAGTTGAGGTCCATTCAACACATGTCCATCCAATTCAATTCATTTCAAAGATTTTCATTTGAATCAAATACTATAGAGCTTAACAATTGTATTACTACTCATACCCTATTGTTTTACGTGTTTAAACATACTAAAAGGCTATAAATCACTTAAATAAGTAAAGTTCGTTAACTATAATTATTTTTTCAATGTGTTATTTTATTTGCGAAAACTCAACATTTAAGGTGATATAAATCCAAGTCTTTCGCAAGTATCTACATGTAAAATTACTCGTAGATCAATGCGATAATATAAACTGATATAGATTTTGACAAGATAATAAATCTATCGAGTGAGAAGTTAATAAAAAGTATCCCACAATTAGATAAAAATAACAAATATTTCATATTTCGACCTTCTTTGTGAGTCACTCTCAAGTCTCAATCCATGTGATTACGCTATATCCGTCTTCTGATCTATCAATTTAATTTTTCTATTTTCATACTCTCGTTTACAATCTCACTGATACGAAGCAAAATAAATCGACACATTTTCCTTTCTTTACTTTTCACTTTTTAGTGATGGATATCCAATTTGTAATATTTACTATGCCTAAATAAATATATTAAAGTAGATTGATACTTTCCCTCTTTAGTGCAGATGATTTCTCAAATTTAGGATGTAATATAATAAAATTTTATTTCACTTCCATAAAAGTAAAAAAAAACCATTAAAAAAAAAAAAAAAATCCACCTCTACAAAATGGCTGGCAACTGAACTGAACACTGATAAAAAAACAGAAAAAAAAAAACAGCACAGTTTCTTCTTTCCAGCTGCAAACAGGAAGAAGAAGAAGCAGCTGCAAAATTCAAAACCACCAAAATGCATTTCCACTTCTTCCTCCTCCTCCTCTTCCACCTCCTCCACCACATCTCCGCCGCCACCTCGCCGGAGTACCAGGCCCTCCTCTCAGTCAAGTCCTCCATCATCTCCGACCCGGAGTCCTTCCTCTCTTCATGGAACTCCACCACTCGCCACTGCAGTTGGCAAGGCGTCACCTGCTCCGAAACCGGCCAAGTTACCGGAATCGACATCTCCGGTTACAACCTCGGCGGAGGAATTTCGCCTAACATCTCACACCTCTCATTTCTAACGTACCTCAACCTATCCAACAACATTTTCAACCTCACACTCCCTCGTGAGGTTTTCACTCTTACTAGCCTCGAAACCCTAGACCTGTACAACAACAACCTCACCGGAGACATTCCGAAAAACCTCCATTTGGCTACCAACCTCCGTCATCTCCATCTTGGGGGAAATTACTTTAGCGGAGAAATTCCCTCCGAAATTGGGCTGTTAACGAATCTCGAGTACCTTGCTGTTGCTGGCAATGAGCTTACCGGAGAAATTCCGGTTCAAATCGGGAACCTGACGAAGCTCAGAGACCTCTACATTGGGTATTATAACTCGTTTTCAGGTGGATTGCCGAAGGAGATTGGGAATTTGGTGAACTTGGTGCGATTTGATGCTTCGAACTGTAACCTCGGCGGGGAAATTCCGGCTGAGCTCGGTAAGCTTGTGAACCTGGATACTGTTTTTCTGCAAGTGAATAGCATTGGTGGCAGCTTGAAACCGGAGTTTGGGGACTTGAGGAGCTTGAAATCGTTCGATCTATCGAACAACATAATTTCCGGTGAGATACCATCCACATTTTACAAGTTAAGAAATGTTACTCTGTTGAATCTGTTTAGAAATAAGCTGACTGGTAAAATTCCGGAGTTTATTGGTGAATTGCCCAGTTTAGAGGTTTTGCAGCTTTGGGAGAATAATTTTACTGGTTATATTCCGACGAATTTGGGGCTTAATGGGAGACTGATATATGTTGATCTTAGTTCAAATAAATTAACTGGTTACTTGCCGGGGAGTTTGTGTAGAGGTAATCAGCTTCAAACATTGATTACACGACAGAACTTTTTGTTCGGAGCAATTCCAGATTCGTTGGGTCAATGTGATTCGTTGAGTCGAATTAGGATGGGGGAGAATTTCTTAAACGGGTCGATTCCGAGAGGGCTGTTGAGCTTACAAAATTTGACTCAGGTTGAGCTTCAAAACAATATGCTATCTGGTTCTTTGCCTGAGATTAGTGTGGTGTCGGGTTTAGATCAGATTATTCTTTCGAATAACAACCTTTCAGGTCCTTTGCCGCCTAGTATTGGTAACTTTGTTAGGATGCAGAAGCTTTTGCTTGATGGGAACAGGTTTTCGGGTAGTATTCCGGGGGAAATAGGTAAGTTGCAGCAGCTGTCCAAGGTGGATTTAAGTCGGAACAATTTTTCGGGCAGCATTGCACCAGAAATAAGCCGGTGTAAGCTCTTGACGTACATTGATCTTAGTAGGAATCAGCTTTCAGGTGACATTCCATCTGAGATCAGTCGTATGAGGATTTTGAATTACATGAACTTGTCTAGGAACCATTTAGAAGGAAACATCCCCTCTACCTTTGGTAGTATGCAGAGTTTAACTTCGGTTGATTTCTCCTATAATCACTTGTCTGGCATGGTTCCTAATACTGGTCAGTTTGGTTATTTCAATTACACATCGTTTTTGGGCAATCCGAATCTCTGCGGACCTTATATAGGCGCTTGCAAAGGCGGTGGTGCTGGAAAACCACATGATAGGGGGTCTTTCTCACCTGTCATGAAGCTCTTGCTTGTAATAGGGTTGCTGGTCTGTTCAATAGTGTTTGCCGTGGCTGCGATTATGAAGGCGCGAGCAATGAAGAAGTCTAGTGAGGCTCATGCTTGGAAGCTTACTACTTTCCAACGTCTTGATTTCACCTGTGATGATGTGTTGGATTGTCTGAAGGAGGATAATATTATTGGGAAAGGAGGTGCTGGTATAGTTTATAAAGGGATTATGCCGAATACTGAAACTGTGGCTGTTAAACGCTTGCCTGGAATGAGTCGTGGCTCTACGCATGATCACGGGTTTAATGCAGAGATACAGACACTTGGGAGGATTAGGCACAGGCACATTGTTAGGTTGTTGGGATTCTGTTCTAATCAGGAAACAAATCTTTTAGTCTATGAATACATGCCTAATGGGAGCTTAGGCGAGATGCTGCATGGCAAGAAAGGTGGTCATTTGCTTTGGAATACTAGGTATAAGATAGCCGTTGAGGCTGCAAAGGGGCTTTGTTATCTTCATCACGATTGCTCACCTTTGATCGTTCACCGTGATGTCAAGTCGAACAACATTCTTCTGGATTCCGACTTTGAGGCTCATGTGGCTGATTTTGGGCTGGCCAAGTTCATGCAGGATTCAGGGACGTCCGAGTGCATGTCTGCTATTGCTGGCTCTTATGGATACATTGCTCCAGGTAAATTCTTATAAGTTTGATTTCACATTTTGCAAGTATATTGCGTTTCAGAGTAACTGCCCTGTTTATCTTACTTCAAATTCTTCGTCTCTGAATGCTATTGTATCCTACTACAATTCAAATTGGTTGATTGACTATATACTGTGAAATCTGTAGAATATGCGTACACATTGAAGGTAGATGAGAAGAGTGACGTTTACAGCTTCGGCGTAGTTCTCTTAGAACTAATTGCTGGTCGAAAGCCAGTAGGAGAATTTGGTGATGGTGTTGACATAGTCCAATGGGTTAGGAAGATGACGAATGGGAACAAGGAAGAAGTTGTTAAGATCCTCGATCCAAGACTCCCAACTGCTCCCCTCCCTGACGTGATGCACGTTTTCTATGTGGCAATGCTCTGCGTTGAAGAACATGCAGTCGAACGCCCTACCATGCGTGAAGTTGTCCAAATACTCACTGAGCTACCCTCTAGCTCCAGCCAGAAAGACTCCGAAGTTAACGAGTCTACTCAACCCTCCTCTAATTTAGAGTCTCCGATAACAGAAGCAAAAGCCCGTTGATCTTGACCGGATATTCTCAGCGTCTGAAGCAAAGAGAAGAAGCTACTTGAACTTCAGAGTGTTGTTTTGTTTGAATTGGGTATATGTATGTAGGTTTGGTATTTTCTCTGTTTTATTTACCGTTAGGAGCTTGAGCTTGGTTTGATTTTCTAACTAAAATCTTACTACCAGTAGTATGTTGTTGCATCTGAAGTTTGTGTACATAAAGAAAGATTGGCCTTTTTATTTACCAGAAAGTAGTCCAGAAATTACACTTCTGTTCTAGCCTATTTACCAACTGTTGAAGTAATAGAGTATTTTACCACGTGTTTCAATGTGTTTCAATTTGTCACTCTGTTAACGAATTTTATCTTACCTTAAAACAATTCTTATATTAACGTTTCCGCTATTCACCAACTCCTCTCTTCATGAATGAACTTGAATCTCAATAAGCGTGGTTCCAAACAAATCGTGCATCTTCCTCCTATGTTGATCCTTCACGCTTTAAAAGACGAAATGTTGACACAGTAACATGGAAGATTGGGACCACAATATGAGATTTGACCGTTTTAATGTCACTACATGTTATATTACTTTGAATATATTTGCAATGCATTATATAGAACTGGAATGCATATAGTCCAACAATTATAATAAAAATAACATTTAAAACACCATACGATACTAGTTCGCGCGGGGATGGATTCCAACACAGACTATTGAGTTATTACTGACAAGGATGCATGGCAGTGGGGCTGGCATGTTCATTGTAGTTTGTGAAAGTGGAAATAAATGTAGAGAATCAGAAGGTCAATGAAGCTTGCCTGAAATACAAGTCATTAAATCACTCCTCATTAAACATCCTTCATTTAATACTCATCATCATCACCATCTCCATCTTCACACTGGCAATTTTGAAAGGGGCTTGCTCTAATTGTTTGTTGCCTGGCAACTCCTCACTGACAACTACAGTAGCTTCCAATTTGGTTTATCCTTTCATAATACATAAACCCAACACGTGAATGCATTCAACGTCTAGTCTAGTTGTTAGCCGATTAACTAAATTGTAACGTAGTCGCATAACTCTAATTAGAAGTTAGTAGAAATCACAAAGCGGATCAACATAATGTTAGTGTAACGTTTAATTTCCAACCAACATGTAAGGGTTTCGAATCACTATGATGCTATTATGTGGTCTTTTTGAAAAGTCCACAAATAAGTGGTCTCCCCAAGTTTTTGTAAACAAAATGGTGTTAGTATGAGTTGGGGTTAAAGCCAATAAAGTGGAAAGTAGATGCAGATTTGATTGCTTTTTTGGCGTTCAACATTTGAAAGGAAGGAATATTCAACGGAGACTGACTGGTGCATTACTGCATTCCATGGTGCCTGGTGGGACGCAGGCAGCAAATATATATAGTACTAATACACACAAACAAATGATTGTGCTGTAAAGTGATAATCCAAGTGACATTTTCCCACTAATCTCCAGTCATCACTCATCATAAGTAGATTAAAGTTGAACATGTAACTTGTCACAAACCTACCTCATGATCACATAGATTTTTCATTATTTCCATGACGTTGTAAAATAATCGAATATATATATTGATATATACCTGGGTGAACGGATAGTTCGGTCGGATTCAGATCGGTTTTGTTCGGATCAAGTTTCTTTCGAATTCGGATTCGGATATAATCAGACCAATTCGGGTTCGGATAAATTCGGATCGGATCATTGCGATTCGGGTTTAGTTCGGATGATTGTAGTTCAGATGATTTCGGATCGGATGTTGTTCAAATAAAATGATTTCGGATGAGATTAATTCAGAATCGGATCTAGTTCAGATATGGATTATTTGGGTCCGGATTATTTTCGTATGATGATACTTATTGTCATGTATGATTTATGAAATATATTACTTATTCAATCTCAAAGTCCAAATAATGTGTGGGCCGTATCATTACTTCAAGAAATCAGGTTTGCACGTTTATAAATTATAATTACTCCGAGATGGTGTGACACGCTTATGAATCGAGCATACTTTCAATTCCAATCAATATATTAACATTAACCCGTCACGTCACTCGTTAATCGTTAGACAATCTTTCATTAAATAATGAACTCAATTCCTAATTTTACAAGTAAATTTTCTAAACATAAGGTGTGACTAGATAGATGAATTCATGTGAGTCAAACAAACAATGTGAACATGTGTATCTAGTCTATTGATTTCAGATTTTGAGTTATATTTAACTCGAGACACTTCATATCAAATTTACTTGGGATCGAATTTACATCAGATCGGTTTTGTTCGGATGAAATTGATTCGGATTACTTCGGATTAGATTCTTTCAGATTAATATATATTTCGGATCGGATTAGTTCGGATCAATTTCGGTTCTTGAATACTTCGGATCGGATTACGGATCATATTCGAATCGTTCGACCGTTCTTTGTTCGGATACAAATTCGGATTTCGGATTAGATTTCGGATTCGAAACAGTTTTACCAGGTCTATAGAGACCAGAGTTATACACTATAAAACCCACTTCAAAACTTTTGAAAAGGACAAAGAGACACTAAGAGTCGAAGATTAATGCTCCTCGAGCAAGAATAGCCGCCGAGAACAATTCGTAAGAGAAGGGGTCTAATTAAGAACTCACGCGCACGGCAATATGGATGTTAGGACAAGTAACAAGAAATTTAAGGTGTAGTACTAGCTAGTACTGTAGTTCATGCTGAGAGAGCTTAAAAACCCCTTTACCGTCCAACCCATTCGCCAATATCCTACATCCTATGTCAACGAGGTAGCAATCAATTTAAAGATATGGTTGTGCGTAAAATGTTCCGTCAGTTCCATTCGTGTTGCCAAAGGCAACAAAGTAGCAAATGACAAGAAATTTAAATATGTGACCACTCAGAATGAAACTGAAACACCCGCCATGTCAACCCACAAACTTACAAGTTACAACGCACCAACAAGTTCACGTCGAGCTCATTCATATTGCCAATCTCCTACACATTATGAACACAAATGAGACATTGGTCTTTTTAAGGTTCAAAATATCTCTAAATTCATAAAAATAATGAACTTTTCAGAATCATCTTTCCAGTAAAAGTCCCACGAAACGGTTCACCTCTAACCAAACACTTCAAAATAAAACAAATGAAAAAAACTTTGTTGAAATTTTAATCTCCACTTAATTCCTCCATTTACAACGGGCTTTTGTGGTTCTCCATCTATATTAAGTCCAACAGGCTTTTATGGGGATCTTCATCTATATATATTAAGTCCAGCGGGCTTTTCTTTCTCCATCTATATTAAGTTTAACGGGCTTTTCTTGGTTCTCCACGCATCTATATTAAGTCCAACGGACTTAGACATTTTGTTGGATCTGTAGTAGATCAATGCCAGCCCATTAAAATAAATGTAAATGGCAATTCAGCGGATGGAATGCTCGTATTACAAAATTAGAACATTAAAATTTAAATCGAACAAGTGTAAGCATGAGCGTAAATAACAAAATTTAAAGAATGATATCCAAAAAGAGATTTATTAGATACTAATAACATAACCACTACTACACACTTAAAAAGATAACAAATGTCTTATGTGTGGGGTTTTTATTTTTGTTTAAAATATTGTTCTCCAATCATAATACAGGTGTCGCGATCTAGGGGTTATCACGAAGTGTCGTATTGGTGGTGATGCCCCTAACATCTATATAAACCCTGAGAGGAAAATTTCCAGCCCAAGACATTTTGAGAAAGAATTCTTCCATACAGGGGCGGACCCATGATTTTTCCGACCCTGGGCTAATTTTATACGCAATTGACGTATGGAGAATTTTTTTCAAGCAAAGACAAATTATATCATTTTTTATTATATAACTTTTGTAAATAAAAAAGACGACAAAATGAATTGGAAAATAATACTATAATCTAACACCTATTAAGAAAAAAAAAATTAAAAGCGCGACCATAATTCATGTTACATAATGGTATGATGACAAAAAAAGATGAGAACAAATCACAATCGCGTTTACAATGAAATCATAGAATCATAGTGAAATTGTACATGTGAAATCAAAACAATAAAAGAAACTGTACATGCAAAACAACAAAAACATAAGAGAAACAAAATAAAGAAAGGAAAAAAAATAAAAAGTGAAAGAATTCAAAATTAAAATTAAAATAATGCAAAAATAAGAGGATAAAAATAGAGCATGCAGCAAGAAAGAAAACAATGACAGGAATAGGTTTCGAACACAGGTTGGTTGACTAAATAACTTGTCCAGCTTCCAACTGAGCTAAAGGTTTCAAGCACCTTATATGTTGTTCTGAATTCTAATATTGATGTTTATATATATAATTTTTTTTAAAAAAAAAAAATTCCAGGGGCACCCCTGGCTGAAGCCCACCCCATCCAAGGGCTGGGTCCGCCCCTGATTTTGATGATGCTTGACTTCAACCCAGCAAGATTTTCTTGCAATTCTGCTTTCTCAGACCGCCACTTTGCTCCGTGGCTGGTGCTAGCAGCCTAGCACCACCTTCATTACCAGTCATTTTCATCTCTGAGCTCAAATTGAAGTACTGTATAATTAGTTTGACGGTTCCTCCGCTAGAATTCTTCTTACTCTTCTGATTCTTGCGTTTGGCTTTCGTTCCCGCCATGATTTCGTCGTCGGAGTGAGGAAGAACACGACGTAATGTTTCTGGAAAGGGTTTTACCAAAGCTGAAATTTTTTGGGCTCTTATGGAATTATGGAAGCCCAATCTTGTGGGAAATTTTAGAGTGGAAACCAATTCGGACTCCAATTTCACATTTACTATTCCTCATTCAATAAAATTTACAAAAAATGGAAATTTATATTTATTTACCGAATGTAAAGCACAAATGTGTATAAACATAAATGTGCATATGTGCATGTACATTTATCATGTCAATGTGCAGTCTCGCCCACGATAAATCAGTCCAAGTTGAAGTGACACTATTTGGTTGCGATTTGGGCAATTTGGCCCAGCTGGGTGTCGGCATGTAAATTTCCCTTATATTTTTCACCTTCGTCTTATTTTACGGATCAAGCGTTTTTTAAAGTTTGAATTTCGTTTTAGCCGATTCGAAAATTCACAGATTATCAGTTTCATTTTTTAAAGACTGAATTATCGGATCAAGCAATACTACTACTGCTGTACTACTATTATTATCATTTGATGTTTTAAACGGGAAAATCTCTAAATATAAATTTAATTTAAAATTTATAACAAACAAAATGAACCTGAACCGAACAAAACACATGCAGTGTAAACTAAACATGGCCATACAACATCATACAAACTAGGCAAAATGTTCCCCTAAAAGTTTGACCCCAATTTTGCACTTTACCCTTTAATATGTGTTCATGTATATTTTCCGATTCGTCCCGAACCGTTCTATGTTTTTCCATTATCCCTAGTCACAATTATATAGTAATTTTGAAATTGTATCATAGATAATAACCAATTATACACCACACTTCATAAATTATAATTCAACAATATTCTCGTAAACGTATACAATCCCCAGTAGTTATCCACAAACGGTAACTTCTCTTTTCACTAGCTAATTCTGTAACTCCAGCAGCTGATTGAGAGATACCAAGGACCATTTCCCTGCCAAGTTTGCAAAAACCTTCTGCTTGAGAGAATCAAACACTATGCTTACCTTACCAAACCCATAAACCCGAAGCCCGTCTCTTGACCTTCCGTCTCTAGGAATGAACGGAACACCATTCTCTTGCGCGTAAATCTCAATTACATCTTTCAAGCTCATCTCAGATCTTTCTGAGTCCTCAGTTCGAATCTGGAAACCACACCGTTCATGCTTATGTTTCCTGCAGTAATGTTTAACATCCGGTTTCCACCAGGGTCGAGACACTTCCAAGCCTTCCGCGGCCTGGTTCATCATATTAAGTACAACGGTGAGCCTGTAGCGAGTATAGTCGTGTGACTCAAGTTCCACAGGAATAAGTTCTTTCCATTTCAGAAAGAATCTTCCGACTTCTTCAAAGTCCGGGTCTGAAGATAACCAATCGTACAAGACTTCTTCCCATTTGTCGAACAGAACCTCCATGATCTGCAACAAGTCGTCAATACCGATGACAGAAGCCCATGTTCGTACCAAATTAAGTTGATCATCGAGTCCCTTGTTTGCACGATTTACTTGCCATCCATTCACTACAGACATCAGTTTCGGAACAATATACCTAACCATCAAGCTGTCCCAACTGGTAGAACCAAATACATTCTTCCAAGGAGACAATACCTTGTAAACTGACCCATCTCTAAGGTCCCAAAAACCGAGTACACCAGCAAATCCATCACGTATCGTCTCAATGCAACTATCCAACCTCTTTCCTAGCAACGGTAACCAGGGATGGATCCAATAATCAACACGAACGTCTTCTTTAATCGGATCCCAAGCTTGCACACTAGCTAACAACTTAGACGAAACTAGATATTCAATCACATTCGACATATCATGAGGCAAAACTCCGTCCCAACACTCAAAGAACCTAATCAACACCTCAGGCTCACGCACCTGCCAGGAGTTCGTAATAGCTACTCTCACAGCAGGGCACACAACTTCCAACACCAGTTCACTATAATGTTTCTCTAACAACAACTTGTTCCACACGCGAACCACCTCGACTCCATGATTCGGAGACTGAAGTGGATCCCATCCCTGATACAATTTGGTCAACAAAGGCAGAACATATGAGTAAACAGTAGACGAAAACTCTAACGACATGTTATCAACACTATACCTCGTTCGTAAATCCCTGATTTTCTCAGCAAGAATCTCCAATGTCAGCGTTCCAGCCGATTTCAACCCCTTAATCAAGTCAAGCTCTCTCTTCACATCCTCCATATCTTCAAACCTCCTCTTCTTCCTGCATTCCTCCCTCTCATCCCTCTCATCCAATTCAACACTCTGCTCCTCTTCTACTGGTACCCGAACGTGTACACAAACGTCTCGTCTTCTTTCGCGAATAACATCAGGCTGATTCTTCTTTTCCTTTTCCTTTTTGTCGGACTTGATCAATTTTCCAGGCAATGCAGGCTTACAGGTTTGATTCTTGAAACGAAGCTTCGTTTTAACAGGAACGAATATTCCAGGAACTGGCACAGGCACGACTGGTCGAAAACTAGCCTTCTTGAAGCCAAGGCCGACGTTCTTTTGACGAAGCTTGGCACGAATAGGTTCAAGAATTCCTTGTTCGTTCACACCTAGACCGCCCCCTTTGTAGCCGAATTTCGCCATGTACTTGGCCCCGAAATCGCTGCTGAACATGGAGATTGAGTCGTCTATGTCATTAACGATCTCGTTCTTGTGTTGATGAACGGAACGGTTGATGTTGTTGGTGGAAGAAGCAGGGATGAATTTGATCGACATTGTTTTGGTTTGGTTGTGACTTGAGCAAGAGTCACAACATCTACAAAAGAGTGTTTATGACTTTTATATATATTTATACGAATGGAATGAGAAAATTGGTTTTGGGAAAGAAATCTGAAGTCGATTATGATTAGGATTAGGACTCTTTGTGACGTGGGGCGCAATCCTTAAGGGCATGCTTGTTTTTAGGCAAAGTTTTTTTTTTTGAAACTGAAAATCATAAATAAAACTAAAGAGAGGTCACAGTCGTAAAATACGTGCGTTCATCTAGTTTAATTACATACAAAGCCAAGCTGGGACATATCCCAGATAAATTGAAAGGAAGAATTCGAAAAAGTACTAGCGGTATTATATAGAACCGAATAAAAGTCATGATAACTAGCTCTATCCGCTACTCGATTAGCTTCTCGGTAGACAAAAGTAATCTTGGCATCATCAAACGTGCTTAGAAGTCTCCTACTGTCGGAAGTTGTGAGTCAGTTTGTATAATTATTTTCTTGTAGTTTAGCGGGTAAACCAATTGAATTCCTAATTTGAGTGCACAAACTTCCGCTAAATTATGATCAATATCACCCAAATGCGTAGCACTTGCTCAGATGAAATTTCCCTCATGGTTTCTAGGCCAAAGTTTATATATGGTTTTGTATTTAGGATTTAGTGTTTTATATGGTAAGTTTGTAGTAAAAAAGAAAAATTCCAAATATCTAATTTCTAGATTTAGGATAATTTATTAGGTGACGGTGGCATCTCAAAAGGGGTTCGGATCGCAAAGACTTGCAAATGAGCTTGATTTATATGCCTCTAATTTAACCAAAACCATCTCAATATACTCTTTAACCAAATACATCTTACAAGCTTATTAACGTACTCTTTGACTTTCTTTTTTTGGTAAAACGCTTCTCTTCTAATTAATAGATTGGAAGTTCGAGTCAAATAAATGGGAAACTATTAATCCTCACTTTGCCGATTCAAGAAAACTACTTCTTGCACCTTTAGTTCTCGAACTTATCTTTCTTTAGTTCTCGAATCAAGTAAAACTAGAGCGTGATCTCCTAACTCGAATAGGTGTCTAGGCCGAAGAATAGAATAAATAGCACTAATTTTCGTTAATCTTTGTTTTATATATTTTGCTGTTCACCATCGTCTTCAGTCATCTTTTCTCTTATCGATCACAGCTCAAAATCAAACCTGTAAGCTCTTTTCTCCTGAATTTTTGTTTATTTTTCGGATTTCAGATTTGTACTGCAATTACATATTCCAAATCCTTACTGCAGGCTCAGTATTTGCTGTAATTTATTGCATCAATGGCGAACAAGGCTCAGATCCGGACCAACAGCTCAGCGCTCATTGCGATGATCGCTGATGAGGTATAACTCATAATTATGTATTGATTTTTCACTGTGATTTTGCCTATTTCGTTTCGGGCCATTGGTGATGTTTCGTCAGAATGTTGGAGTTGCTGTATGATGATTTAGAGATTTATTGATCATGTAATTGTGATTCTTGATTTGTTGTGATTTTAGGTGTTGATGGGTAGGTTTAGTTTTTTTGCGAGAATGTGATTATGTATAGGTAGATAGATTTCTCTGAGTTTGAATGTTTGATCATGCTGTTGCTGGATTCAGCTGAATGTTGTTCAATTTGAGTTAAGAAGAATTGGTCAGGAGTTAGAAGTTAGAACTTAGAACTTAGAAAATTGAGCTGTGCATTGATCTGAGCAAACAGTGGGGTGAGGATGTGAATTCCTTGTCTTAAATAAGGTTAAGATGATAAAAGGTCGATGAGTCAATGAAGCTGCATACATGACTAAGCATTGGTTTGATTTTGCATATTGTGTAACAGAGTATCGCAATTGTACTGATTCTACCTCTGATGTTGAGTTCTTTCATTCTGTTGTGAAATTTGTGTTGATAACTTGATATCAAGGCGGCATTGATTCAAATACGTTATAAATTTGCACATACGTTTGTAGTTTTGAGAAGTTATATGGATCTTTCATTCTGTGTTATGGTCAAGTAGCCTGATGAGGTACATCTTATTGTAGGATACTATCACGGGGTTCTTGCTGGCTGGAGTTGGCAATGTTGATTTGAGGAGGAAAACAAATTACCTCATCGTGGACTCAAGTATGCTTACATTCCTCTGATCCTAAAATATTTTTTAAATTTGTTTATCTCGATGATGTTTATTTGAATATTTTGCTTGTTTTGTGTTCAAATGGTCATTGTTGTTTTAAAAACAAGCTGATATGAACATTCCAATTGATATGCCAATCTAGTTACTTACAATAAAAAGTTTTAAGTGGCCATTAGATCCTGATGACGGATATGCCCCATAATTATGAGTTGCTAGGATTTATTTCGAAATCCACCTCGACAGATCAAACTGTAGAATACCACATCTTACTCTCTTTATCATAGGAAACTAAATCATTCATTGTGTTCTGCCCTAATATACTGATTGGTTGATGGTGTTTTCACGTTTATGCGACAGACCAATAACACCACTATTGCTAAACCATTCTTAATTGTATTTTTGTTGTAAATCAGAATGAACTTGTGATAAAAGATTTTCCATCGAGTCACTAAGTGAGTTACTTATTTTACCTTCTTTTGGCTAATTAATTATCTCTCACTTGGTCTAGAAACAACGGTGAAGCAGATTGAGGATGCATTCAAAGAATTCACCTCAAGAGAAGACATTGCAATAGTGTTGATCAGCCAATATGTAAGTCCTAGCTTCTCTAATTGTTCGTACTTTCATATTCTAGCCTGGAAATATGCAAATACAGTCTATGTGCCTCAAATGAAAGCTGAATATATTGATGATATATACTTGCACATGATTGAGATGGGAATTTAATGTGTTACTCAACAATGGGGAACTAATTAGTTGTCAGTAAAGCGCAAGACCAGTTTCTGAGATTGAACTTTTGAAAATTGTTGTCGTTTAAGTATTTCAAAGATGCGCAGTTGTGCGCCGATATGAACAAAGGTTCCTTATGTGATGGCAAAAAGTTCACCTAAGTAGTTAAGGCTACAGTTTCAGACTATCAGGCTTTCCCTTTTCCCTTTTGTTTGGAGAGTTATATGCAATTTGGTATTGACAACATGTCTTGTCCGTGCAATTCAGGTTGCAAACATGATAAGGTTTTTAGTTGACAGCTACAACAAGCCTATTCCAGCAATCTTGGAGATCCCCTCGAAGGACCACCCATATGATCCTGCTCATGACTCTGTATTATCAAGAGTGAAGTATCTTTTCTCCACGGAGTCGGTCGCATCGGATAGGCGTTAATGTTTCTGTTTTATCAAGAGTGAAGTGTGCATATATTATGATGGCATTTTTTCAAGTTGGCTACAAATTATGTAATTTTTTAAGAGCAATCTATTCGAGAAATTTTATCATTTGTAAATGTACTTTCCAATAAGTGTTATCACTATTCACTGGTAAAATTCTAGTACGTGAGCATGAACTATAGACTCAACAATGCTTCGACTTTCGCTGTTGTACTGTTACACGTTTATTACATGACACTTTTTCCTTGCACCAGACTGCCATGTTACAATGTTACACTTCATCATTTACAGTGCAAAACTTATTCATCTCATACAAAAATCGTACAAAATAAAATGAATCAAGTAAACTGGAAAGTATGATATCACAATATCTCTAACAAAAAGCAGTGTTACTTGCGGACATCTGAAACAAGTTCATGATCTATGGTTCTGTCATTCTGATGGAAAAAATGAAGAAAAGGGCCAGCCCCATTTCACTACATCCTAGAGGCTAAAGCTTCAAGGTGATGTTCTATAAGTATGAGGGCAAATTATCACAAAAGTGCAGATTTTAAGCTTCTGGTGAACTTCTCCAGCTCCTTTAAGCCTTCTTCAGGGGACTTTGCGTCACCTAATATCTTTACCATGGCACTACCAACAATGACACCATCCGCGCCCCATCCAGCAACCTGACAATGTCAATATATCAAAATGTTACTCATTGCTATATAAAGTTGCACCATCAAGTACCTGAATTCGACAAATGTGCTAACAAATTTTCTACAATGCTCACCTGTTTGACATGCTCCGGTTGTGATATGCCAAAACCAACTGCTACAGGCTTGCTTGTTGCCTGTTGGGAAACATGTCAATTTTACTCAAAAAGCTAGTATGTGTTGTGAATATCACTTGGGAATTCATGCATTGTTCAAAAGATGGAGAGACTGAGTTATAATTGAACAGTCCGGCAAAATAAGGTTTAGAACAAAAGACTGTTATAGATGATAAGAGAATTTTTATGAGCCGGGAGAAGCTTATGTACCTCCTTTATATCCTTAAGAAGAGATTCAACCTTGCCACTAACAGATGCTCTTGCTCCTGTGACTCCTATTTGACTCACCTATTAAAAGATTAAAAAAATTAGTACTGAAAAAGAAACTACAAAGAAGAATAAGATCGATGGCAAACATATGCGGGAAAAGATTCACAGTTCACGGACTAGAGGCCTAAGCTTTTCTAGGACATTGTTTCACTTTTGTCCTGTCACATTCCTCACGTTCCAATAACATGAACAAATTTGCTAAGTGCTAACGCACAAACCATAGATAAAGACAGAGAAGCAGGAGCACCATAACATAGTATCATGAATCATCCATTGATAACTTAATCGAATGGAGATCTTTACTTGCAAAGTTCACTAGAGTTTCATAAAGGAATACGGTAACTTACAAGGTAGACAAATCCTTCTGAAACTTCAACAATAGCTTTCATCCGTTCAGTTGGAGTAGTGGGTGTCGTGAGCAGCACCTGAAATTGCCAATAGAATGGAGTCAGTCACTTCATTCATATGAATTGTTCTTTCTCACTAATACAATCACACCTTATTCTACATCACATCATTCACAGCTAAAATTCCTGAACATCAATTAAAAGTTTGTAACAACCCCTTGAAATCCAGTGATGTGGATTTCATTCCAGTCTACAATTAAACAAACTCCAGGTGTACGTAATAATTTCCAGTTTTCGTCATCAAAGATCAATTACACCTATTGTCTCTAATTCCTGGCAAAAAAATATTCTCAAAAATCTTTAATTGACATAAATAACACAATTAATTGATTTCTGCAGCCTCTTTGCACCCAGCTAAAGTTCGACAGTCATTCTAAAACATAGCTTGGCATCTATTATCCAAATATTAGCATAGAACATAAGCTAGGAGCTATAATGGAATAGAAAAGCGTACAAGCTCTATATTCTTCTTAACAGCTTCATTTCTCAACATCTCAGTTTCCTCTAGAGGGACATCTGGGACAACAAGTCCTGCAAACAAAAGCATCTAGGCAACATTAGACAACATCATAACAGATATAGAATATGAAACACAACGCATACAACCAAAGCTGTAAAAATGATCATCTTCAACATAGAAGAAGTATCGAGTGCATTAGTTCAAGTTTTATCGGAACTAAATCAATTAAGTACTGAAAATAAAGGCAAGAAAATGGTCGACGTTAGATTTGTAGAATATTCAGTTACTCAGTGACTCAGTGTTAATCGAAGACATCACAATTGATGATTTGAGAGTCCCTGGTACTTTTGTGAATCACAACCCCTTATAAAAGATCCAACTTCAACATGCTTATCCAACATGTTTATGTCTAATGTATTCTCAGCCTCAAGATTTCAAGAATATGATAGTTACAGAGTTTATCAAAGACTTACAAACTGAAAATTAAGAATCCTTGGTGTTTTTAAGTCCCAAACCCCAAATGAAAGATTCATACTTGTCTGATTGGTTTAGAAATATATTCTCGATCTCAAGTAAATAATACAGTACAAGTACAATTACCATGTACTCCCGTCTCTTTCAAAGTGGTCATAAATTTCTCAGTCCCACGCTTGAGTATTGGGTTATAATATGTGAATAATGCCACTGGACATGATAATTCAGGCAGTACCTGAAAAACAAATAAGTAAATCATGATTTCCAGCTTTAAGATTTGTCCAAAATGTTAGGAATGTTAACTGGCAGATATAAACTGGTAATTGCAATTTTACAAAGGCTGCTTTGTTATTTGAAAAAAAAAAAAGTATCACGATTCTCACGGGCAAGATGACTACTGAAGCATTTATCTAGCAGCTTCATTACTATGTTCTATTAACATCAATCATGGTAACTTTTTTTCATAGCTGATGAAATCGAATTGACTTACTTCCTTCAACATTTCGATGATTTTGTCAAAGTTAGTTCCTCTGGCCAGTGAACGTGTTGCGGCAGCCTGAAAAAAGAAAGGCACGTCAGAGAAAATATGATTGATGGCCTAAGGGGAACTATTCTCTAAAATCATGTATCACAGGTCCAAACCTGTATAACAGGACCATCAGCCAAAGGATCTGAATAAGGCACACCCAATTCAATGATGTCTGAGCCGCAAGAGTCTAAAATCTTCAGAGCCTTTGCAGTTGTCGAAAGATCAGGATCACCAGCCGTAATGTAAGGAATTAGAGCTACCTTTTAATCAAAGTCAACGGTCAGTTCAAAACATTTATATCTAATTCACGTTGCAGAATTAGTTATGACAATACAAGTTTAGTTTGCTCTGTAGGAATCACAAAACCAAGAAATCACTATTGAGACTTAGCGAATGTCTCAGTATGTAAACTTGGATAAAGGCTGTAATAAAATGCATAACGCTGAATCACACAGCTGTCTAAGTGGCACATGTCTAAATAATAATATCAGTCGCTTATTGAATGTCTCTGTATGTGAACGTCAATAAAAGTATGTAGCACATGCATGATGCTAAATTACACTGTCTGTCAAGTTCAAGTGTGGAAATGACAATATCCATAAGGGATGTATCATCATATTAACAATGCTTGTGACTCAGACATAGCTAATATGCATGAAGGTTAGGATCTTCAACGAAACAGTCTTTCTCCTTCTTGCTTGAAAAGATAAACAAAATGCACATATCAGAATCATGACTGAGGAAGAAGACAGTGCATTGTTGTTTTGCAAGTCCCAGGTGACGGACTCAACGCTAGCATACTTATCTAAAGTGTTAAGTGGCAAGGTAAATCAGACACAATCATTCGGCAAAGTTTCACATGTATCCACTGAAACACACAATACTTCGACATAATGCAGAAGATGAACGAAAAACCTTCTCCATTTCCCTAGTCTACGAAGTTTCTCTTATCCAATCCATAATTATCGAAACCTCCAAGCTGCCACACCTAAAATTTCAAACACTAATCCATTCTCCAAATGTACCTATTCATCGAATTATTCATACATCAAGCATAAGACTAAAGAGTGTAAAACATTTCAGCTCAATCAACAAACCAAAGTCAATTTCTTGGCAGAGGCAACCAATTTTTCAATCAAGCAAAGCTCAAATCTTTCCATCACAACACAATACCCAATCAAACAAACAACCAAACCCATCATCCACAATCACAAAACAAATGCAAAACCACACAAATTCCACAACCCAACAAATCAAACCACCACAAACATCGAATCTTGATAAACGAATTAAAAAATAACGATACAAACACTCACTTTCCCCTGCTGTTTCAAGTTCTTGAATGTCTCGGAGAGTCCCACGGTCGGAGAAGCGGTAAGAGTAGCCATAACAGGCCTGCATTTGGTCGTCATAAAGGTGAGAGATGAACGCCGTTCGGTGGCTTTGCTGTGGTGATGATTGGTGTTGAGGTTGATGAAAGAAACAGCCTTCAAAGCAGCCATTTTTAGGACCTTTATTGTGGTATTGAGTGAGGGTAGGAGATGGTTTTGGGTTCTGGTTCGTTTACACAAGATGATGATGCAATCAGGACCTGGCAGCAATAAGTTGATAATACAGGGACTGTTATGCAATTTTCGGTTTTTGTGATTTGTTTCAGGATTGTGATGTGAGCTAAGTGACATGGTATGGTAGGTAGGCAAAATTGTTAGGCATGTTTGGAAGAAAAATAAGTTTATCCTTTAAATTAAAATACCATGTATAATTATTACACGTGTTCGTATAGCTTACACGATTAATCTGATTACAGTTGAGATAACTCTAACTTATAATAATACTATATGGTGCATAGTTGAGGATAACTCTAACTTATAAGATTATATGGTGCAGATAGTGTTTTCGAGTTAAGAGAAATAGACTCTTCACGCTCGATTGCTAGTGTCGAAATCGATATATTTTTAATTTTAAGTCTAGAAGAATCGATAAGAGTCAATTATAGTTTTTTTATCTTATTTCTCTTTCGTTTTTGGGCCAATGTATATTTCTTGATGCTTTCACGAAGCAATGCAGTTATGCAGGGTCGATCTTTCATCTGCATAGGTCGAGTGAGTGCATGCGTACATCAGAAGTTTATAGTCGAATTCATTAATGAGTTGGACATTCTACGCGACACGCTTTGTGTAACTTTATAGTGCCTCCCGACTTTCACCATATTTGGATCACATTCATGTATAAATAACTAATATACGCGCACATGATACTCACTCATGTGCGATTTTCTAGTGTGAAATGAAAATTAAACTATATAATTATTTAAATCGTAACACTGTTACTGTTAATGAGTTATAACTTATAACAAAACAAAAGGTGTAATCATTTCCTTAACCTCGATAATATCATATTGTCGTCATTTTGACATCACCGGATGATATTTCTATTTTAATCTTTTTAACAATTTGAATCCCAATCCTTGACAAAAACTGAAGCTAAATGATGAATCTTGTTGAATTGAATCCCCACAAGTCAATGCAGTCTTAGATTATTCACAAGACAAGATATTGCAAATTTCTTCTTAAATGTAATGATTGTTGTACCAATTTGTTTGACTTGTAAATTGTCCACTAGTTTGACTTCTCTTACTCTTGAAAACGATGTACCCTCAAATTTCACTACTCATGGCCCTTCTCCATGTTACTTCCCTTCACTCTTTCAAAGTTGTGTGAATGCATTTCCCACTAAATTCTCGATAGGCAAGTTAAAAACTCGTATAAACCAGACATGTGCGTTTGGCGAAATTAGTCTTGTAAGATCACTTTTTATCCAGAACACATCCTCATTCTAACTATGTAAGAATCGTGATCGTAATTTATACTTCAAGTGAAGATTCAATAGATTGTAATTGTAAATACCAAACTCAATATGCTTCAAACGATAAGAAGCAAACATCTCGTTTCTTTAACACAATTACATACCTCCACTTCCAATTCATTAGGAATTGGTGGACATCATTTCCTAGAATGCAAAAGATGACTGATACATTCACTACCTACTTCAGCAGACTTCGATCGAAGCATGATTTATATCACAAAGTGGTCTATCACTATTTACACGTGAAATCTATCTTATACATCAAGAATCATATAAACAAACACGTCATTAACAATTTTATGATTGGTTTTCGTAACTTGCTCGTACATTTAGTAAAAGTGAGTCTTCTCGAAACCGGCCTTTTCATATGTACAAAAGCGCCTCGTCTTTACGTATTCGTCCCAAACAAAACATTTCACAGAAGTTCCAAATTAATAAATCGAATGAGAAGTTTTGACTGGAACATCGTACGAGACGAGGGTGGAAAAGTAAAACGAGAAAAAGGGAGTAACAGTAAGATGATGAAAACGGAGTATATTTATACGGCGAGAAAAGACCCCGCTTTTTTCCGTCTTCACTTTCTTCTTCTTCTCCATCATCATCATCATCTTCTTCATCACTATACTGCACTACAAGCAACAAACACAGACACCTCCCAAGAAACCAAACCCCCCCCAGTTTCTTCATCTTTCTCAATTTCACCACTTCTCCGCTACTGAATGCAAGCTCGATCCATGGCCAACAATCCAGGTGAAGCTCCGTCCGACGACTTTCTCGAGCAAATCTTGGGCTTCCCCGGCTACGGAGGCGGAGACGACCCCAATTTGGCCGGAAATGATGCCGCCCAAGCTCCGATGATGCTACAGCTCGGGTCGGCTCACGTCGGCGGGCCTATGGGAATGGGGCTCGGCGTCGGGCCGTATGGTGGGGGAGGGTTTCCGCTTGGGTTGAGCTTGGAGCAGGGGAAAGGGTTAGGGTTTGGTGATGCTTCCGGGAGTGGGAAGAGGTTTCATAGGGATGATGTGGCTTCGTCTTCGCTTAGACCGGTAGGTGTTTGATGAAATTACTGCATGTGTTTGTTTTTTGATATTTGTGCTATTTTGTTAGTTTTTGTTGTGGTATGCTGTTGATTCTGTTAAATAATAGATTCTATGAATGAATTTTGGTGTTAATTAAGACAGTGATTAGCTCATGTATGAGTAATTGAGTATGTTGAGCTGCGAATTTTCGAGTTGAGCTGTGGAAATGATTGTTTTGCTATCCCAATTTGTTGGAAGAGGTGTTTGATGAATTGTCATTTGTGTTTGGTGCAGGGTTTTCGTGGACAGCCGATGACGAATGCAGTTCCGGCAGCACCACATCCTCCTGCGATTCGCCCCAGGGTGCGAGCTAGGAGAGGTCAAGCTACTGATCCACACAGCATAGCTGAAAGGGTATGCTTAATGACATAGTCACAATTAAACTGGTTGTTAGAATTGTCTTCTAGTTCACGGATTTTGTGCCGCAGCGTAGCTGCCTATACTAATTAATAATCAGCAAGTCAGCAACCATTTGCCGAAGTGAATTTTATAGACGTGAATGGGCTAGGCACTTGATAACTGGATATGCATATATTGTAACTCGAATTGTATATAAGTTGGTCTCAAAATTTGAGTATGTTCCTGTTGTTTTTTAGTTGGATTCGAACTAGGTCATGGAGAATGTTTCTTGCCAATTAATAGTATAGTAGTTGATAGTTTATCCGGCTTCTCTTGGATGATGCAATCATTTGACCTTATGAATCGACCTTGAAACAAAAGCATGATTATTTAACTTATGTCCTTCTATTGCAGTTGCGCCGAGAAAGGATAGCAGAAAGAATAAGAGCACTGCAAGATTTGGTACCAAGTGTGAACAAGGTCAGCTCTCTCTATACTATTTGAAAATGCAACTTAGGACTTATTCGGGTACGGTGTGTGCACTCTGTGGCTCTCGGTTGCCTAGTGATGGTATATGAAATGAATGGTAGAGCAGATGTTCTTCTTCTCGTCCAAATCTCAGAAGATTTAAGACAGCTCTGTTCTTTCTTTCTTCCCCTTTTTTTTTTTGTTTCTCCTCTCTTATATCTTGAAAGCTTCTTCGGAGACTTGCACCTTGTAAATCTTCTGACAAATTTCTCTGATAATGTAATTCGATTCCAATTGCAGACTGATAGAGCTGCTATGCTTGACGAAATTGTGGATTATGTGAAGTTCCTGAGGCTCCAAGTGAAGGTAGGCTAATAAAAATGCTTTTGTTAAGGTTTATGTGGTATGCCTTATATTGCCATTGATCAACATCATCAGGATGTTCTGCATTTGCATTTTCACGATTACTTGTTTGAGTTTGTTCCGAAATATATTTTGATGCCAAATTATATAGAAAGGGACCTTGCTGCTTTAGTCTCCTTAACACCTTTCATGAGTGTCATCAGCCTTAAAAAAAAATGAAATGTAAAGAAAAGAAAGAAAGGCTCCCCGAATTTCCATGTTAAGTATCGAAATATATGATAATATACTTCAATCTAGTGAAACATTATAGAAGTGAATGACTGTTATGGCTACATAATGAGGCTATTGATGATATATAACTATAATGGTAATTTGGTTTGTCTTGGCAATCATGATTACATCAATTGCTATGATAAGATAACGTTCTCAACTCAAATACTTAATAAAAGGAAGGTGTTTGAAATCATTGTATTGTTGATTTGTCATTCCGTGGACATTAAAAAATGTGTCATAAAATCATAATTTCTTCCTTAACTTAGTATTGACTACTCCATAATTTAAACTATCAATCTTCCAGGTGTTGAGTGTGAGTCGATTGGGAGGAGCTGGTGCTGTGGCTCCACTCGTGACAGACATCCCAATATCAGGAGTAGAGGTAACAGTAACGATAAAGATAAACGAGTTACTTTCACCAAGCTTTCTCGGTTCTTCTTACTCAGTTTATGCTTCATGTTACAGGAAGATGGCAGTGATGGCGGAAGATCCCAGCCAGCCTGGGAGAAGTGGTCTAACGACGGCACAGAACGACAGGTCGCTAAGCTAATGGAAGAAAACGTCGGTGCTGCAATGCAGTTCCTGCAATCCAAAGCCCTGTGCATCATGCCTATATCCCTAGCCTCAGCTATCTACCACACACAACCCCTCGAGCCGGTGAAGTCCGAGCCGACACCCCCTTCCTAACTTTCCAAACCGATAAACGTCCTAGTCCCATCGAATCCAAACTTCCTATTTTACCCCGTAGTTGAAATCTAAGTCAGACACCACCACTCCCAATCAAAGGCGATACATTTTCTTGAAAGCAACGGAAACGTACACCTCATAGTCCTCGCAAGGTTGAATCGGGCGAACGAAGGGAGGGAAGAAGGAAATGTCAAAGTTCCCCTTGATGTGCTACCCTTTTTTCTATCAATGGTGGGACACCTAGGACTGGTGGTGAGTGATGAAAGCACTTTGGTAGTGGATTTTGGGACCCGTACATAGATTATATATTGTAATTGTAATGTTTGCTGCTTGCTTTCAGTAGTAGTGGGATGTGGATAGGTGTTTATTTAGAGCAGATAATGGTGTTATTTTGTATTGCAAAGTAGAATGTTTTGTCTAAAAAGGAAGCAGCCTCTATTGTTATGTCTAGTGGGTTGGTTTTGCTAAGACAGCTGACTTTTCCTTCTCTTATCTTGTGTCTTTTGTGCATTATTAGTTTGGTGATCATACATTGGCCTGTAACAGTAGGTCGTGGGTCCGGCCGGTAGGTGTAACACGGCTGGGAAAAGGCGGAAGGAATCATTTTGAAACTGTGTAGTGTTATGTTCTCTTTGTGATGAGTCTTCAAGGGATCTGTCTGTATCCATATCATGTGAAGTTTGCGGGATGTTTAGGCCTCATTTGCTTTAGATGGAAATGTAGAGTGCCCCATCAAGTGATGCATCGTGCAATTTGGTCGAATTTGGTATTAGATAGAGCACCGGTTACTCAAGTACCATTATTCCGTGGAAAACTTGAATGTTTTTACAGGCTTGTGCTTGTCCCCCGACTCCCCGTTCTACGAGTCTCGTCAAAGGACAGTGTCGCAGGCTTGCAGTAAACACAAACATACTGTAGTTTTAAGTGCTACATTGCACAATAATACAAGTACCTGGAATAAAACTCCAGAAATTAAACTGTAATGGTTAGAAAATGGTGAAATTTGGGAGAATTTCACACGACGAACACTAGGCCCCAAGTCCATTGATCTGATAATTGGGCCTTGTGATTTGTTTAAGTAAGCCCAATAGCAGTTTGTTGACATCAAGATTTGGACTACATCACAGGGCTCAAAAGCTACAAAACTGGAAATGTTGCTCAAAACTCCACTCTGTTGCGGAAAATGTGCTCTCTTTTTTTGCGGTAACAAAACCGGAAATGTTTTTATTTCTTCAATCGAATACGGTACCTCTACGCATCTACATTACTTCACTAAATCCTTCACACAATTCAACGGTCAAATTTCCGATTACACATTTCATACAACACACGAAATCTATAGGATGGTAACAAAGCCAATGTATAGGTAATTGGTTTGGCCTCCACTCCGTTATGGCAAATCGCCTTATTACAGTAACAAAACCAGAAATGTTTTCGTTTCTTCAATCAAATACGTACGTCTACGCTTTCACATTGCTTTACTAAATCTTTTATACGATTCAATTCCCAAATCCTCAAGCATATCTTTCACACAAGTGTTAACACAGTCACCAAATCTATAGTACCGAACTGGAAGCTTCGTCTTCACTTTACTACTTTACTTAACTGTTAGATCACATATTCTGTTTACATTAACACTTGAAACTGAACTGTTAGATCGCATAGTATTCTGTCTAAATTGGGACCTTAGATTCGTTTCGTAATTAAACAAAAGATGAGTAATTTACAAGTGGGCTAAAGTCAGAACAGTTGATTAATCATTTTATGATCAGGATCATGATTAAATGCCGGCAAGTTGGAGCCAATAAAAACACTAACCACAGCTCACAATGTCAGAACACCAACTAAATATGTTTCAATTATTATTTCGAATAATTGCAGGAAAATTTAATTAAATGGAAGATAAATAGTTTATCAGTTTTGTTTGTCGAAAATAATTTGTGGAATTCTGGAGGCCTGCCGGGATTTCAATTATTGTGAAATTTTAAAAAATGTAGTAGTAGGCATTTGGTTAATCACAATTATTTGTATTGGTAGATCTAGTATATGCTGGATTTCAGTCAATCATATTACACCTAAAACTCATTACACTTCGGGTCTATTTGATTCAAACGAGAATTTATAAACTGAATGAACTTGTATTACGATTAAAAAAAGAACAGAACCTTCCTTTGTTACTTGCTCTGGACTAAGTCAAATAGACAAGAATGGCACAAATCTTGTTATTGAGATTTGTGTTGAATCTCATTGACTCTGTCATTCAAACATATGGGGAAATTTTGGTGTGTAGTCTTGCAATCTTGTGATAAATGAACTAGAATATCACATTGTGGAGCTTTCGGAATATGTAAAAATACCCACAACATGTCAAAGACGAGCCGATTGATGCCTTGTGAACTTTCTACTAGACCCAAAAAGGTGAACTAATTAATAGGTTGTTATATTAAGTTTATAACCTTCGATCTAGGCTCACAAGTCACAACTTAACCGGCCTAAGTGATTGAGGATGTTTTACTTAAAACACAATAGTAGTAGATACTTCATGTAAGACTTGCACTTTGATGTATACGCAAGCGTAATTGAAACATAAACCGACATACCGTAGGTTAGGGGAGTTTGACTAATACTCCACTCTTTCCTAATGTTCATACAAAGTTGCTTTCTAACAATTTCACCAAAATATGAAATGATAATCTTCAAGATAGTATTCATGGCAAATGATGGAGAACAGATAGAATTAGGCAGAATTCTAAGTTTAGGTTTATTTTCCAACCATTCAATACATATCTTATGCATGTGCTTCTATCAGGCCAGATTGATCTAAGTATTTTCTCCATCACAAACATAAGTTCTGTGTTTTTGTTTTGTTCCCCCATACATATCATATGCCTAAAACCCCAATTGAATTTACTATTTTGTCGGCCGAATTCAAACGTTGAACCGATCAGTACAAAAGGTCGATAAAATTCAGATCGGTAAGTAGCCGAACAAAGGTATGCTCAACAATGAAGGAACACACAATCTAAATCATGAATTGAGCTAAGGAAGGCTTGCAAGGTTCAGAGAAAACAACATCGTTTATTATCGTCAGACCACCTTATTATGAGTCGTGACTCGATTCCACATCTAGTGTTTACCATTTCTTTCTAAAACATAGTATAGTATTACACCGCGATGTATTCATAAATACATTACAAATTCGAAAATTCTCAAAAACACATAGTACGAATTAAAACACCAAAACGAAACATCAAGATCCATCATCCATCCATGAAGAAGAACACAGCAAGTTCTCTATATCTTTTTGTACATACACAAATCATCAAAAAGTAAAAAAGAAAAAAAAAATCTAAAAAAACCCTACAACAGGTTTTTCACTTTTCACTTTTCACCACAATGCAGTAAAAACGCAAAATCCCTATTGTGCCCCCAGCCCCTTGGCGTCCGAGCCCTTCATGATCCTCAACCTCTTGCAGGAAGTCACAAACATCTCCCACGGCACATCTCCGACGAGCATCCAGTCGCCGTCCTTATCCTCATAAGTCAACGCATTCTCAGCTCCATTGCACCCTTCGAATCTGCACTTGAACATCCCCTCGAGTCCTTTCAGCAGATCGGCGTAGTTTTTGTAGTATTTCAGATCTATCTTCCTCAGAAACGGAGCTCCGTCCATGCTCACCTTCACGAACATTCCAGATCCGTCCGATTCCGGCTTGCTCTGCTGAGTTAGCACGTTCTTCCTGTAGTTTCTCACCGGTGGCCATCCGACTACTTGAGCTCTATTAACAAAAAAAGTGCAGAAAATTAGCTCAACTGCTCAATTCATTGTACGTTGAGCTGAAATGATTGTACGTTGAGTTGAATTGGGGACTTACTTAGGAGCAGGAGGAGAGACGTCGGATTTGATATCAGATTGTGGAGAAGAACGCTTGTTGTTGGTGTTCAATGGAGAAGAAGAGGAAGACTGTGCCTTGTCGTCGGAAGTAGAATCGTCGGTTTGAGTACCGGGAAGGCCGAGAGTGAGCTCAGTAGCTTTGAGATTCTTCAGATCGTCTTCTCCGCTTCTGTAAATCGCTTCCATTGTTGTAAAATTGTTGGAATTTGTTGAAATTGGATTGTTTGTTTGTTGTGAAATGGAGATGAGATGGGAGTGGAGGAGATTGGGGAGGGGTTTTATAGAGTAGATGCTAAGAGGAGAGAGACAACTCATTATTCATTTTATTATTATTTATTTATTTTATCGGGAATTTTATTTTATTTCTAACTATAATTTGATTTTAGCACTACTAACTCACCCGAGCAAGGTCAAAGCGCTTGTACCCGAGTGGTGGTAAGCTAAGACATTCCTGAGCCGAGAGATCATGAGTTCGATTCACGTAATGGGGGATAATTTCCCCGAATTGGGTGATATTTCATCTGTAGTAGAAATTCGCGTAAAACTATTGTAATTGTAATAGTATATCTCAAAAAAAAAAACTCAGCCGAGCAATGTTCGACTTTTTTAGATACGACTAGAGACGACATTTGCAGGTCGACAAAGTTCGAACATGAGAATTGCGGTTAACTGAACAGAACTTCAGAATCGAGTAATGTACGTCCCTTCTGGAGAATCACTTTCCCAAGGACGGATTATGATTCCACATGGCTAGAACTTCAAATTTTGCTCTAAGCAACTCGAGTTTCTTACGATTTGAGTAACACACGTCCATATTGTTGGTTTCTTCATTGATTATTTGACCACTAAATTCGTTTATTCTTTATAACACTCTCAACCTTTCGATGTCTACTTGTTAGTAACACTTACAGGCTCATGCAATAGTCTGCAAATCACCCATATCATAATAAACAACTCAGTTTCGAATCTATAATCCAAGATGGTATAATCACAAATTCATTTAACGTAAAAATTCGAACACATATCCAATATCAAAACAATAACATCTGGTTAACCAACTGAATCAACGTTATGAATCTGAATATCGATATGAAATTGAACAATATACAAGTATTGATTATTCTGCGTGTGGTATGTGAAAAATGGAGTGGGGCCACGCGCGAGGAATACGACACGCGCGGGGTGAGTGGAGGAGAGGAGATGTGCGTGTAGAAAAGGAAAAGTGGGGACAGGAATATTGAAAGAACAGATGGATAGAGAGAGGTGTTGGGGAAACAGGTAGTATCCCCCATTATTCATTATTAATTCATTCTTAATTTAATTTCCTGGTTGGTTTGTATTTAAAAAGGAAAAAGAAAAAGAAATAAAAATGTGGCTGACAAGGGGACAAAAGTGGGACCGGGTGCAGCTGCGTATTTATGTTGTTTGTCTGCTCCCCTGGTTTCCGGTCCGATCATCCCTCTCAAGATCTACGCTTCTGCTCCTTCCTTGTTTGCGATGCAATTTACCACTTTTTTTTTTCATTTTTTTATTTTTGTTTAATTTTAATTTTATTTTTGTTTAATTTTAAATCTGTGCTAAATTCAATGGATTTAGTTTGGGTGGGTTTGACTTGGATATGTTTATTTGGGTGACTTGTTTGTGTGGCATGGTGGCTGGCGGGAAGGATTTGTATTACATTTTACTCAACATAATGTATCTGGTACGTGGTGTGTTATCGTATTTAAAACAAAGCGTATAAATGAACGTAACGGGCTAACGGCGTTGAAGTGAATATAACATATAATAACGTATAATAAGTGACTGGACGAATGCTAACGCGAAAGAATTTCTACAACATTTCACTCAAACATAATGCATATTTTTCATGTACTCGTGTATTTAGAGTGCATGCGTGAATGTAATGACACGAGGTGAAATGGTGAATTGTGGTGTGGAGCTAGTTTCAGTATATATCTCTTCTGATTGTCTATTTACTCGCGGTTTGTAACCTTTGGCAATTGGTATCTGGAAATTTGCGGCAAGTATTTTTGTATAGAATTCTCTTGCACGTTGTACACTATTTTGAGGAATTCCCTCTTTAATTAATTATTTATGTACTTTCAAAAACAAATGACACGAAGTGAATAAGACGTTATGATGTATAATGAGTGATTGGACGAATGCGTGATAAGAATATGTTACGGTTCATGCATTTTAAAAATTTCCGAACGATATTAGATATTTGACCTAGATTGCTCATATTGTGACTCACGTAGAGACGTAAGACGTTTCCTTGCATACACAATTATCTAGAAACTTATTTGGTAATAAGAAGTTTTCCCTCCATATAATAAATGATAATCAATATTGATTCATGCTTTACCGCTTCGAGAATATTATGCTATTCGAGACACCACATTTGTA